>KL258823.1:1642-17289 GCA_000699545.1 Podiceps cristatus | reverse complement strand
GCGGGGAGCGCGGGAGCGGCCGCCCGGACCCCGCTGGGGCGGAGCCGTAACTCTTAAATAGATAATTGGACTAACAATAAATTCATAGCCGAGTGTATATTTTGTGTTCCTTTTGCTTACAACAAGATTTTGGGTGTAACAGAGCACAGCGACAAGGCAATAAACTGCCAAAGCACAAAGTTGTTTGATTCTCTGTTTTCCCAGTTTAATGAAAAAAATTCTGCACCCATCACATGAGAATGAAAATCTTGGAATTAAATAGCTAGGTTTTCCTTAACTCTGCTTTCATACACTCTCTGTGCCTGAGGATTTAGTGCAAAATATTTTTTTTTCGCCCAGAAGGGCTGTCATTCCAACACATTTCGACCACTGAAATGCAAGGTTAGGAAGTCAGGTAGCTAAGACATGCAGGGCAATAGAGCACACATGTGCCATCATAGAAGCCAGTGCGTACCTGTGAATGAATTGATCTGGTTTTGTTTATCCTTTAATCCAGGGTAGAGGGACGTCCCCATCATTTCCCTTAACAGCTTTGCAGGGATTTCTTTCACACGCAGTGAAAGTGAGTTTTGCGCAGTTCTGTGCAGTATGTTATGATACGCACCCATAGCATTTAGGGTTGTGCTTTTATATATCACAAACCAAGAAGAGTTTGTCTAGGTCAACATTTAGTTGAAAAAACTTTGAGCAGCCAGAGGTTCGGGGACCATAGGTACTCTTATGCAATAATATGTCAAATGGCTCAGCCAGGTTCCAGTGATACACTTTCAGCTGAAGCAGAACAAATATTGTAAGAAATTTTCAATCTTAAAAAATATGTGTAATGTTGGTGAGTGAGCTAAACGAATAGTAGGTGAACTAATGATACCAATGAGCATTAGTCGAAAGGGAGAAGAGTTATCCCTCATTTATTTCCTGAACTATAGAAGATTGCTGTGCACGGAAAACAGACCAACAGTTCGAAGTAAGCTGCATTCTAGCAGTGAGCAAAGTGATCTCCCTCCTTATATTGCACAAGCCATTATGAAAATTTCAATGTTTTTCATGTTGAGACTGGGTTACAAACTACTGTATGCTTTACAGGTAAATAATAATTTAACATAAAATTACATTATGATCATATTTCCAAACATTCAAAACACCTTTGTTTACATTATGGACAATGTAAACAAACAAAACAAGACACTGAAGATAAATAATTGGCACATTTTGCTGCTCTTATTCAATGGGTGTTCCTATTTTCCCTTGTTGGGATATCCTTTTTTATATCAGCTGCCAAGAGACAAAAGTCCTTCTGTTTATGAAAGGATAGGCTGATACCTATACGAAACAATATTTACGAAACAATATACAAAACAATAATTACAAATGAAACAATATTTACAAAGTAAATACGAAACAATAATTACAAAGACATCAGTAGGGTAATTAAAAAATTCACCAATATAGTTGAATTGGAATGAAAAGATTCTTAAATTCCAAGTCTGGCAACATATGCACATAGTTTAATTCCAGGTAATGTTCTACAGATATACACCTGCCCGTATAATGCACTGAGAGATTAAAGACATTGTGTGTTTTTATTTATCCTGTATGAAATTTGTTTCTGATTGTATACATTTGCTGATGACATAACAGCAGACAATGTAGAATTACAACAATGTGAATTTCAGTGTTGCCTTGTCTTTCTGTTTAGGTAATGAGAAACTAATTTGATTTAATAACATTAAAAGTCATTGTTTATAGTAGTGTGATATGTTAGCAATAATTTCTAGCTGAATATCTTGCAATACCTAAAGATTTTAATGAATTGTAGATCAGAACATCAAGAAATACCCAGCACACAAAGTTAACAGAAGTGATTCCTGAATAGACCTAAATGAGTTAACATTTTAGGTAAAACAGTCTCAATAGTTAAAACATTTCCCAGTCAAAGTGAAAATCTTGCTGTTTTCTTCTTATGAAGACATGGAAACAAAATCATCATCTTTCTACATGAAGATACTTATATCTACCAGCTTAAGTTTCATATTATCCGAAAGTTATTCGAGCTACATTATTAGAACCTAGAAAAGACACTTCATCGATTCACAGAAATACAAACAGTACTGGAAGCAATGTGTGGAATGTTCCTGACAAATGCTGTGGACTAGGTAAACAGTAATGTATCTGGAGATAATCTAATCTTAGTGAACAAACAAATACATACTTCAGTTGGAAGTATATGAAATCAGAAAGATTTGTGAAGTATTGTTGCAATCAAGTCTGAGATAAATTGTGAAGTTGACAGGAGTAACTCAGTCCTTGATATACAGAAAGGTGAGCTTTAACATGGTAAGCATGAGCATAACAATATAAGTAATGGGTATTACTGTATCTGAAGAGATGAGGTCACATATGTAGTTTGATAACTACAGTGTAGGCAATTTGGAGTGTGGGAAAAGTTTAATTTGGAAAGAAGTGTTAAATGACAGTTTATTATAGAGCTCTAGGGTAGAATAAGACAGATCAGAAAATGTTGAGGCAGCTAAAAGGATCTTGTAAATAGTTACAATATTGATACAAAGGGATTTCAATTTCCTGGATATTGACCAGAAGACAAATTTCAAAACAGACAAGGGAAGAGTGCCAGGTATCACCTGATAATTTACATAGCAAGCCCCGAGATCATAGGCTGTTTTGAGTTGTATCTTAGGAAATAAACCATATACATGTTAGTCTGAATGTGCTGAAAAACAGAAATACTGACCTTTGATCCTACAACAGAGAAGGGCATGAGGTTATTTCATTTCCGTTCTATGCCTTTATTTATGTTTCCACCTCTGAATTGTGGGCAGCTGTTCAACACATTTTCTCATTCAAGACAGAGGAAATAAGCAAAGGAAGAAAGCATGCAAAATGTGAAAGGAATATTGAATATTCTGAACAAAGCTGTTTGCTCCTCCCTTCCTTGCAAAGAAATCCTTCTTCAGTCCTAGATCGGTATACTCTCAGCTAGTGTAAATACCTAATTAGAAGCAGGTTGTTGCATCTGTGTGCTATGTTGCCCTTCATCCAATGTTTCTTGTTTGGGTAGGAATTACTAATTTCTAATACAGCCTAGGTACAGCTGTTCTTAAGCTTTCAGACCAGGTATTGTTTTTTTTGTCTGGAGCAGTTTAGATGGCTCTCTTCATTTGCTTTTGCCCTCTTGCAGCTGTCAGAAGCCCCGGCATTCAGGGACTCACAGAAGTCTTCTCTCCACCACTTGTAGCCTCTGTGTAGAAATCTCTGGGGAGCTGGCTCAAGGTTAGCATAGCAGCCTTATGCTAACTAGGCAAACCCTGTTGCTCTTGAAGAAGATATAGACTTGCCTTTGAGGAGAAGCAGCAGTAATATCTAGTGAGACAATGCCCACCACAGGTAAATTGAGATCCAGACCAAGCCTTTGGCCTTAAGCTTTTCCTGTCCTTCTGTCTCCATTAGGGCAGAATGAATGAGTTAACAGGAACAGATGTGGGGCATGGAGAAAGTGGGTGGTGAGGACTGAGAGGAAACAAAGGCTACCTTTTGGGACATCTTCCTTTTTTACCAAGCACTTTTGGTATGCTATATGTAAGGGGTTACATGAAGCTTGAGAACAAATAATAGAACTCACAGCACAATGCCCAGTTGCAAAACAAAAGATGCAGCAGTATTCTCTGAGCATTACTTTACCTTAAAGTCCCATCTCCCTAGGCTCCCTTTGTATTCCATAGAGAAAAAGAGGATTTTATAAGGGACTACTTGGAGTGTGAGCCCGTAACAGTTGTTCTGAGCAGTCTTTCTCCATTAATAATCTTCCAAAACCAAAGGTCTCTTTGTGAATATTCCATAGTGATCATAACAACAAGGCTTAAATGTACTCCTCTGACATACCCAGATACGATAACTCTTATGTACCTCAGGATATTCAGTTACGGAGCTTAACACAATGCTGAGCTTAACATACCACAAGAAACTGGCATAGACCTGCTTTAGCATGAATTCAGGCCACAGTTCTTATTCTAGGTTTGCATAAGTATTGTAATAGTTTTAACCCAGAGTGCTCTGATTCAGAGAAAAGCCTGGAAACTTGTGTTTTAAGTGGGGTGGTTTGTTTTTTTCTATGTAGTTTAAATAGAATATGTGAGAGATATGAATAGACGTAATTAATTTACCTATTCTTTCTCTCCCACTGCTCGCAAAAATCCACTTCTTATCCTCTTATTTTTTGTGAGTAGGGACTCACAAGGGACTCGTGTCCCTCTTTAGGAACTATTCCCGTTGGAATCTCCTGAGTGAAACAACAGCCACAGAAGCAACTGTATATACTTTAATTTAAATGGAATAATTCCGTTTATTATTTAGCTGTTATATTAAGGTGATAAAGTGGAGCTGAATGATAATGCAATACTTATCTTTTTAAGGAGACTTGTTGCAACAGCAGGACATTCAAGTCTGTTTATTAGAGAGATGCTCAGACAGAAGCTAGACTTCTTTTTCTATATATCATGGGAAGGAAAGATGTTTAAAGGTAAAATTTCACAGCTTTTGAGAAAGTATTTTTCCATCCTGTTGTTGCTTCTCCCTTTCATGAGTTTGATTATCTAAACCCAGCATTTCTAACATTAAAAGTTCATTAACAGAAAAATAAATTTTAAAAATTATTTTTCCCAATTGCGTTCTGAATTATGAAACAACCTGTAACTTAAAGATTTTTTTATTACTTTATTATACTGTTTATTACTTTCTATAGCATTTGATGCTTCAGTCAATGTGTATAATGGACAATGTTCACTAAATCAGTGGGCATGCAGTATTCTGTTATCTATACCTTATTCAATGCCCCTCTCCAGTTCAATGAAATTTACAGCTCTATATTCAAAACCTGCTTTGAAGGGAGAGTTCTTAACATTGCTATAGACTTTTCTTGGCCATTTATTAAGACAAATTCTCTTTGTTTCTCAGTGGCTTTATTTCATTACTGTCTTGTGAGATGAACGTGCTATTTCCATTTTACAGATGCAGAATGGAGGTATACAGAAGTTAAGGCTGGTTATGTCCAATCATCATAGATGCATTATTTGAAAAACAGAAGATCTGATTTTTTCATTATATAGCACTGCTCTCTTTACAGCTATGAGGACTCAGTACTTCTAGTATTTTGTCATCTGTCCAAGCTTATTCATGGTGACCTGTCTAGAGGGGATATCCTCAATTTGACTGCAGCTGAATATATCTCCACAAAACAATTATTAATATTCAGCTCAAGCAATATTTTGTTCTTTAGCTTCAGCTCCAATAAGGTTTCTGAATTTTAAAAGTCATTTCACTTTGAGTCTTGGGTTTGAAAAATGCCTAAATTTCAAAGTTATCCTTATAAAAAAATTCAAATATCAGAAAAAAATATGAAAAGGCATGAAGCTTCTATAATAAGTACACCAGACTATGTATAGATGCTGTTATACTCTTAGCCTCTAAATCACAAGATATTGATTCCTTAAAGAAAAGCAAAAAGAGATTGAATTTTATTAAAATAATAACAACTAGTGACTGCATATTTATATGCAAGCTAGGCATGTGTCACAATTACTTGCCAATTTAATGTTTTGCTTTACAGACTACCTGGTTCTAGAGCACTGAACCAATGAAAATCAAACCAAATTAAGCCACTAGACAGAAATCTGATTTTGGAAAAAGGACAAGGAGTGCTAGGAAAGAATGTGAAGAATATTTTTTTTTTAAAAATAAGCTAAGAAAAAAGCAAATTTATTTCTATGCAGAAAATTATACAGTATTTTAGTCAGTAAAACAAACATTATACTTCAAAAAAATATTGGCAAAGAAAGCTTTAAGCACTTCCTTTCACATATTCGTCAGTGACATATTTGGTAAGGTAAATAGCATGCATGAGTATATATTTCCAATTACTAACATGTAAATTATTGTTACGCTGTGCTGTATGCCAAACCCTATTATCATTCTCTTAGCTGGCTTTTTGCCAGTGCAAATGCTTACGTTCTAATCATTAATTCAGTCCACACCAACACTTAACACATTTCAAATAGTCTGATTATAGTTGCATATGCAGTGAAGTAGCAAATAGAAGTAACACAAATGCATTTTGTAATTTCTCTGGATAACACACTGTAGCATGTGGCTGTGTTGAGCCTTGTATAACGTGTCCTCATTCTCAATGCAAACCCAACACTCTTTGGGAATACAAATAATGGTATCATGTGTGAAGCCCCAGAGGTTGCACTGATATGAATGCATAGCCACACATTAATGAACAAAGCATGAGAAATTCAAGGAATTGAACAGTTTCAGAGCAGTCAAAAAAATCCAAAAGAAGTCAAGCGGGGTTGAACCCAATGCTGGATTCAACAAGGAGATGAAGGAAATCTTAGTTCCAATGCTATTTATGTCTTACAGTAAGCACTAATTGGATTTTAAAGAAAATTGTCAGTGAAGTCTAGAACCTTGATTATTTCTCAGCTAATGACTACCCTAACCACAAAGCTATCAATCAGAAGACTATATTTCTTCTTTAATCATTCCCTGGGCCTATAAAGCCCTGTGTCAAGGGATGACCGAAGGATCTGCATGCACTAGCTTTGGTCCGATAAATAGGGAACTTTCACAGAATACAGGATATATAAATCAGATCCCCTGACATGGCTGTGTGAATTTACTAACCACTGGGCTAAATGGAAAAGTGTCTCCTGCAGCTGCATGTCAAAGGCAGATCTGTAACTCCTTGCTAGAACAGTCATTGACATTTACACTTAGCAGAGGGCTCGGGGTATTGAGGGCTTACACAGATTGCCACCACAACTTTACACCATGAAACAGGTGAGTGAGCCCAGGACAAAAGATGAGAGTTAAAGCCCATGTGAGTCACCTAATTAACTTCATTCAAGAATCCTAAGAATCTACCACTCATCTTTGGTTTCTTGTTTGCCTACAAGTCTTTAAACTACATCTGTCCCTGTTCAGACTATGACGGAAATCAGCAGTTCTCTACTTTGTTGATTTCAATGGCAACAGAAGCAAGGGCTTTATAACCCAAGTCACAGGTCTTCTGAAGACTTTTCATCAGTTTCAACAACTTGAATTCATTCCATTTAGAGCTTGACTTTAATGGGATATGCAAGTCTGCATAAGTCCCTCATTGAAAAAAAGTCCTGAAACACCTAAGTGGAAAACTTGTATGAAATATCCAAACAACAATATCCACTGAAATGAAGTTCATATTCTGTATACCAAGTTTGATAGTAATAGGCAGTATTTAGGCTGAAGTACGTAATGCCTTCTTTGCTTCAGTTTTTAATTGCAGAACAAGCTGTTTACTGAGTACCCAGCCCCTTCAGCTGGAAGACAGGGATGGGGAACAGAATGAGACCACCATAATCCAAGAGGAAATGGTTAGTGACCTGCTGCACCACCTAAATCTATGGGACCAGATGGGTTACACCCGAGAGTGCTGAAGGAACTGACAGATGTGCTCACCAAGCCACTTTTCCTAGTTTTTCAGCAGTCCTGGCTAACTGGGGAGGTCCCAATGGACTGGAGGTTGGCAAATGTGACACCCATCTACAAGAACAGCTGGAAGGAGGATCCGGGGAACTACAGACCTGTCAGTCTGACCTCGGTGCCAGGGAATATCATAGAACAAATCATCTTGGGTGGCCATTACACACAATTTACAGAACAACCAGATGATCAGGCCCAGTCAACATGGATTCATGAAGGGCAGATCCTACTTAACAAACCTGATCTTTTATGACAAGGTGACCTGCTTGGTAGATGAGGGAAAGGCTGTGGATGTTATTTTTGTGGCCTTCAATACTGCTCCCCACAGCATTCTCATGAAAAAAACTGGTTGCCCATGGCTTGGATGGGTGTACACCCTCCTGGATCAAACACTGGCTGGATGAGCGGGCCCAGAAAGTGGGGTTGAATGGAGTCAAATCCAGTTGGCGGCTGGTCACAAGTGGAGTTTCCCAGGGCTCAGTGGTTGATTTGATTATGATTTTATGATTCTATTGTGAAAATACCTCCTACAGATAGAAAAACAAACAAACAAAAAGACTAGAAGGAAAGAAAAAAAAAAAAAAGTTAAGAAGCGGGGAAAAAAATTAAAAAGTTTTGTATATCTTAATCTGAGACCAATGGGCTGTGAGCTATAACTTTCATTGACTTTAGCTGTAACATTTTCACTGCCACCATTGAGGACTTGCTAAGGAGAAGAAGGTTTCTTAAGAACTTAGGGCCAGATTCCAAATGATTTTCTTTTAATAAAGTCATTTCTAACTCTCCAGGGGGGATTAAAATGCTACCCAAATTTTAGAGGTAATTTCTGATTTGATATTATATTCCTTTATTATTACAGATATAAATGGTTGTACAGGATGCAAAACAAAGATTAGAGCAGGACTTCTCTCTGTTTTCTCAATTCAAGTGGCATTGTTAAATAGATTATTTCAGAATTTTATTTGAGTTTCATACAAAATAATGAAACTAGATCCTTTCTGTCTACTCTTTAACTGATTTTTTTTTTTTTTTTCCCCACCAGAAGAAACAATTTCTCATTAGGGACTAGGTCATCACCAGTGTCCAGATTAAGAGGAAATAGTTTTAAAGTTTTCTACGTTTCTCATTTCATCTCTTTCAGTTTTCTGTTGGAAATTTCAGTTTAAAGATACTTTGTAATACATCATAGGTCAAACAATCTCAGAGCTGAAAACCAGCAAGAGATATTAATGGGCCTGCTATTTAGTAACAGCAAGAATGTACTATTCTATAAATGGCTTTTTTTCCACCCTGTAAATTGAGCCCTCAGTATGTCTTTGATAAATGAAAAACACCTCTGGCATAAGGAGACCAACAGGCAGCCCCTCAGATATTTTAAATGATAATTGCCGCAGCAGGCCTTTTTGCAACAGAATGATGACCAAAATCTGAAAATAGTCTTATAAACAAAATTTTATAAGGGTATTTGACAACTTCTTTTTTTTTAAATACTTCACAAGAATCATTTACCTTTATTAGATGGCTGCCTCCATGGAGGGAGAAAGGAAAGTCCAGGTCTGTAACTCATCATTTTTCTTTTGAAGCCATTTTAGATTAATAGGACAATGGTGATTTCAAATAATTTACCAGCCAGCCACTAGTAACTTCATAAGATTTTTTTCCCTGGGGGACTGCAGGATGCTGAACTGCTGAGTCTGAGCACTGGAACTACATTGCTAAGTGGATGAAAGTGGTAGAATTAGATGAGAGTATTTTCAGCACCATTTGGTCCTTGCTGTTTTGCAACAAGAATCCCTGTTGTGCCCAGTGTGTGAGATCATGGAGAGAGAATATACATATTTACAGAGTTACCTGCTCATTTATGAGCCAGGTGACTGCCTGCATTTAAATCTGAAGAAAAAACACTGATCAACTACAACTTTTTAGGCATGTAAAAGCTTGTAGAAGTGGGGAAAAGGCAAGATGGATTTTAACCTTTTAACTTTCATGGCAGGGAAGATTGGGGGAAAAAAAAGAATGAGAAATTGTTTTAAATGATATGCATCTATAAGTCTGAAAATAATTCAGAAGGAAATTGGATGTATTTAGGATGAAGGAAATTGGATGTATTTAGTATGAAACAGTGGGCAATTCAAGGAGAATCATGTGTGACCCTTGGGATTAATTCTTTTTTAAGATGCCATTTATTGTCTGAATTGCAGCAAGAAAAAGCTTAGTTATATCATCAATTTAATATGCAGTCTTCCATCAGATAGCAACCAAGGAGCACTCGTAATGAGGGAAATTCTCTTGAATTTGAAGGTCCCCTCCCCATCCCCTTTCAGTTTAGTTTAAAGGTTGCTGTTATTTTTATGTCATAGCCAAAGCAGATGTATACCTCCTTATTTGAGTTCAGAATATGTCAGACATGCTGTCATGTACAGTAAAAAGGAATCGAGTGTATTTCATGTATTTCATATAATATAATCCCAACTCAAATAAAATAGCATAGTTTTTTAGACCTCTTCAATTGATAAAATGTCATCTTTGGCACTTGATATCAAAATCAACTGTTGGAATCCTTACCATTCTAATGCAGAGCCGTTATCTTCAATGGCATATCGGCTGCTGAAGAAGTCACAGTAGGCATGTTTTAAATGTTCATAAATTCTAGAAAGCACTGACCATTTGTAAATGTTATAAATAATATTTGTGGAAAAAAATATACTTCAAGAAGAATCCCTATTCTTTCTCTGTCAGAAATACAAAGTAGATGAATCTTCTATCCCTTATAAACTTTAATACTATACACAAAAAGACAAAGGAAGCCTGTTCTTTAAGCAGCAGTGGCAAATTATTGAGTGTGGTTTTATTCTATTTTCTGTGAGCTATATGATTGATCTCAGTCATTAAGATCTAGACTTGTAAATGTTAATTACATTATTACTGTAAAATAAATACCCACAGGTTATGGTTTTTAAATGTGACTTCCTTAAATTAGGATCCTTTATCTTTGTTTGGGGTCCACAACATTTCAAAACTCTTACTGAAGTCACAATGGCCATATATCACCACTGCAGTCCTCTATCATTTTTCTCATTAATGTTTTCTATTCCTTGATACCACTAGAAATGATCCACACTGCTATTTGATTGTGATTTTTGCTCAGCATCTGTGGTGCAAATTCTACAGCATGTGACCTTTTCTTTTTTAATCTTATGTCTGTACCAGCTTAACATTGGACAACCCTGAAATAGGACTAAGAAGAACTTGTGTGGAACACATGACGTAAGTACATGCAGGTTAGAAATGGAAACAAGTTCACATGAGCTTATTGACCAGAAGTCTCTATCAGTCACCATGATTTATAGCTTTAGATTTGAACTGTATAGATCATCCCAATTTCTGTTAAGTGTACAGTTCAGAGTCTTACAGGTCTCTTGTGGAAAGAAAGATATAACCCCTTAGGTCTGTGTAAGTGAGACATTAATAAGTTTCTCATTAAGACAAATGACCCTGGGATATAAATGAAAATGAGATGTAACTGCTATCTCAAGAGGTTCTCCCGATGCCTACAATGTGGAATAACATTTTAAAAATATTTTTTTCCACTAAAAAATAACAACAAATTAATCAGTGGACATACTTTAATCAATTCATATCATATGCAAAACAATTCTATTAAAAACAATGCTAAGGGTCAAAGAGATGGAAGGAGTCTTCTCATTCAGGCTGGGGGATTAAACAGCCATGACATTTCCCTTCAAAAGCCTTATCAAAACTCCAGTGTAACAAGCTCATCTATAACTGGAAACAATGCGAGTGTATACTGGAGCTGGATTTAGTAAACTGCCATAACTGAAATATTCAGGATTTTCTAAATTAATCCAAAGTCTCTCCAGGCTCAAAAAAACACAAACAAACAAAAAACACAAAAAAAAACCCCAACAAAAACCAAACAAAAACAAAAAACCACCCCTCCCACCCCCCCAGAAAAAGAAAAAAAAAAGAAAAAGAAAGGGAAGGTGTACCATTGACTAGGGCTGCTTTAAGCGTCTGTCCTCCAGATGCAAGTTCTATGATGTACCTTTAAAAAGCTGAAGCAAAGCACTCTGAAAACATCAATAAAGAACCATATGTTGCCAAGGGGATTAAAGTCATTGCTACCTGCAGCTACTGATATGCCATAGTGTCCTGTGAGCAGAAAGAAGTGTATTGCGCAATACCAGCTTGACCACCCCAGCTTTTTATGTGCTGTCTTGGCTCAACTCCTCAGTCCACCGTATGGTAGACCATGGTAATACAGCTAAAAAACAGCCTTGTGTCTGCATAGTAATGTCTTGCAATCAACAGTCTCCAAATAGTAGGAATTTGAGATCTGTTCACACATTTAATTGTTAGAGTATTACCCATCACATTTTTAGAACTAGTCTTCATGTGCTAGGGGAGGTTTAGATTGGATATTGGGAAGAATGTCTTCCCTGGAAGGTTTATCAAACACTGGGACAGGCTGCCCAGGGAGGTGGTTGAGTCACCATGCCTGGAGGTATTTAAAAGAGGGTAGATGTGGCGCTTAGGGACATGGTTTAGTGGTGGACTTGGCAGTGATAGGTGAATGGTTGGACTTGATGATCTTAAGGTGTTTTCCAACCCAAACAATTCTATGATTCTATGATTCATTTTTGCTGTTTTGTTCTTTTAATAAAGATACAAAGAAGAATGAAGAACTAATCCCCGGGATACATCAATCCATATATGTGAGCTATAGGGATATTTTTTACCATTGAGAAATTACTTGTTTGGTCTGGTTGGCTTCAGTAAGATAACATAAAGTTTTCTGAGATTAGCTTTCATTTGGATATGATTAATATGATAAATTATTCATTTTCTTCAGGTATGCCACGATTTACATTCAGCTGCTTCTGCATAGTAACTTTCATTAGAAACATTAACTCACACCCAATGCTAAAAAGGATAGCGTAGCTTTCCCCTGTACGTGGTCTTCAGACCAGTCCTACTTGCACTAATATCAATTTCAAAACTCCTGTTGATTTTCCTGAGAGAAAGATGGGCCCCATTTACTGCATACTCAAGACATGCCACGATTTACATTCAGCTGCTTCTGCATAGTAACTTTCATTAGAAACATTAACTCACACCCAATGCTAAAAAGGATAGCGTAGCTTTCCCCTGTACGTGGTCTTCAGACCAGTCCTACTTGCACTAATATCAATTTCAAAACTCCTGTTGATTTTCCTGAGAGAAAGATGGGCCCCATTTACTGCATACTCAAGACCCTAAAGGCTCTTTTAAAGCTTGCAATAAACCAAACCCCAGTTGTACTGTGGCTGATTAATTCTGTTGGAATTATTCCCTGAGTAGCACTACATTGCAAAACATTTTTTTTTTTTTATTTCAATTTCTTTTTTCTCATACCATTTTATTGCCTTATAACTATTCCCTTTTTCTTTATCTTTCACAATCAGATTCAATGCCTTCTTAGGCTAGCACACAAATTTACTGAAAGCAGCAGACAATAAAACAAGGGCAAACAGAGGAGTAGAAAATGGGAATTATTGGGAAAGGAGATGCTATTTCAAATTGTTTTAAGAAGTTATTCAAATGTCTTTATTTTCATTTTATAAGGTTCTTGGCACTAAATACTTTGGCTAGCTGAATCTTACGGTTGCCTCGGCTTTCAGTATCTTAATATATTTTTAAGTTAATATTATTTCCTCTGAGAGGTGCAAATCAAAAAAGCTAGAGATAAATCATTGTAGTTTGAAATTAGTTATAATTTTTAGTTCTTTCAGCAAACAAAAATAATCTGAAAATACACACATCTTGTCATGCAAATTTTTTTATTTGCATTTTCAGAAATTTTAATAATTTAACTTAATTTTCTGTTCTAATTCCATTTCAAAACAGAAAATGAGAAAAGGTTGATTCAAAAGATATTGAAAAAAAAAAAAAAGTTACAGCATTTCCAAACACATAATTTTTCTTCATCTTCCCTCAATATAAAGGTATTCATGAGAATAATCTAAATTCATGAAGATTTTCCTCTACATAGAAACCCATATTCAAACTACTTTTATATTAGCCAAAATATATTTCCTGAGCTATAGTGATTAGTATCAAAGATAAAAGAATTCTCATACACACAGGCACAAAACTGTATATAAACAAATGTGCATTTGTAGGACCGCATGTGTTGTGTATGTATTTACCTTCCAATCCCCCTAAAATTCTTTCCTTTGCAGTTCATAGCACCTCCAAATATCCTCCAAATATACAGTATGTAACATGACATAACTGTCAATTCACTTTTCCAGATGCTCTGAAAAGGGCAATGAATACTGGAGAGAGACTTAACTTGAAATGCCTTAATTCATTTGAAGGAAAGTAACTGAAAGGAATTGACAGTACATTCCTGATTAGACCTCTTCACCCGAACCCATTTTTCATTCTCTTTCCGTTGGCATCGCCTTTTGTTGTAAGGGGATAGGTTTGTGCAAGCTACTTTGTAGAGCCAGCGAGTAACTAAGGCAAGCTGTGCAGCTGCTGTGAAGAGTACAAAATTATACTCTACTAATGAAATCAAACTATGTCTCCTTATGGGATTAGCTGGATAATAACTGAGCCCTCCCTTCTTCTAAATGACACCAGCCTGTCAGCAGCTCCAGCTCGCCATTTTTAAAGCAATGGTGTTTGTAGCTTGTAGAGTTGCAGAGCTCCATCCTTTTGTGACACACATTGGTTTCCTGTCCATATCAGGGATCAGGGACCTGGATCACTTTGAAATGTGCACTGTACTGACACTTGCAATAATTTTTCCAGAGACGGAATAAGACCTGGGAGAGATGGTTAGTTAGGAATGCCACAAAGCACTCTGCAACTGCATGAAATACAGCTCTGTTTATAATGATGCTGTCTGGCAGGACGAGACTGCATGTTACAGTGGGAGTATTGCAGGTGGCTTATTTCAGCTCTGTGTTCTTAGATCACCCGCACTTGCTCATGCACTCTACTCCATTAAAACACTCTCCAAAATGGAGCCAAAGCTTTTTCAAATAGATGCCACAAAGCACTCTGCAACTGCATGAAATACAGCTCTGTTTATAATGATGCTGTCTGGCAGGACGAGACTGCATGTTACAGTGGGAGTATTGCAGGTGGCTTATTTCAGCTCTGTGTTCTTAGATCACCCGCACTTGCTCATGCACTCTACTCCATTAAAACACTCTCCAAAATGGAGCCAAAGCTTTTTCAAATAGACTTTAGTTTAGCTACAAATGCAGGGAATGGCAATAACCTGCATGCCACCGCTCCAGCTGAGACACTTAAGATGAAACCACTGTGACTGACAAGAGGTGAAACTACCAGGGCAAAATCCTCCAAAAGATTCACCCAGCCCTGAAATTTGTCACTGCCACAAGCTAATGCATTAGCCAGTGGCTTAATTTTGTTAAGTTCAGGAGCAACAGAAGCCATTGCTTTGAATCTTTTCATTGACTTTACTGTATGTTAAATTAGACCCCTTAGGAGTTGAAAGGTTGATAGGGTCAGCTGTCATGAGTTTTAGTAATGCCTTATGAAGAGTTAAAATGTTAATAGCAGCTGGAGTTTTTCAGGCATTTTTTGTTCTTCAAAATGTTTTCTTTACTTGAAATGTCCACTAAAAGACCCAGTAAGCTTTTTTTTTTTTTTTTTTTGTTGTCTATTGCATCTAGTTGCACTTCAAATTTCAAATTAATTTCTCCTTCTACAGGTTTCTGTAAAATACACATTTCATATTTTATTAAATTTTCCTCGTTTCAAGCAAGACAGAGCTAATTTTTTCTCCAGGAGCTACTGTGTTTTGGATTTAGTATGTGAAGAATGTTGATAATACACTGACGGTATTAGTTGCTGTTAAGCAATCAAAGACATCTTCCAGTTTCTCAGATTTTGCAAATGTGCAAGTGCAAAAATCTGGGAGGGGTATAGCCAGTATAGTTGATTCAAACTGGCCAAAGAGAGTAGAATCATAGAATCACAGAATCACAGAATCACAGAATGGTTAGGGTTGGAAGGGACCTTGAAGATCATCTAGTGCCAATCCCCCTGCCATGGATGGGCAGGGACACCTT
>KL258822.1:22373-37359 GCA_000699545.1 Podiceps cristatus | reverse complement strand
CCCCCAACCGGGCTGATGGAGCAATGACCCCGTTCCGTTCGGTGGCCTTACGCAGGACTTTCGGAAGAAGGCGCTCTGCCTCCGCAGGGCCCCGCTCGCCTGTGACAGTTCTGTTATCGAACAAGGACAGTGTCCGGCTTATCAGGGTGGCCACTGAACAAGGGGCTCCCCTTGCTGGGACAGCGGTTCATCGAATGAGGGCCCCACCTGCGCACAATGTCCGGTTTGTCAGGGCGGTTGCTGTCAGATCGGGACTCTGCCGGCCCTGACAGTCTCTGGAGGACGGGGGCCCTAGGCCACCGCCATGCAGATGCTCGCGGTATCGAGCCCCTCGTGAGGCAAGGGCCGGGCCACAGAACGTTACCCTGCCTCTGCGGGGTCTGTTATCTTGCAAGACAGATTGTTTGAGACAAACTGCTCATTCCAATTGGCAACAAGTCAGAATTTGGGGCAATACATACGGTGATTCTTATTTACCAGAAGTGTTAATAATTGCAAAGGCCATGTTTTATGGCTTCTCAGTCTAATACCACATTTGAAAAAAAGAAAAAAAGGGTGGTTCTGCTAATCACTATCTGCTTTCGTTCAGATCACTGTTATAGCTACATGATCGGGGACTGTATTAAGGGCCTCTGCTACCATATTCTCCTCTGAATGAGGTAGTCACATTCTCTCAATTTATGCTGCTAATTCATCTGAAAATATCAGATGAGTTTTAGGGGCAGGAGCTTAGCCTGTACTGACTGCAGCACAACAGGGTCAAGAAAGGGGTATCTTCATGCAATTTTTTGTGCATGGATGGCAGATGCAAACCAGCACTTGCTAGAAAGGTTGTTTGCTAGTAGAAGGGGTGTAAAAAGCTAAGGAAAACCACTTTCTTAATCTCTAGGAAGATACCTGGGTGATATTTCTGCTTCTGCTAGTAAACTCATGAAGGAAATGTCTTTTCTGCCTCCACATAGGCTGAGCTAGTGAAAGCCTAAATATTTTCTATTCCTTACAGGGCACGAAGTGCTCTCAGCTGAAGTAGGCATATGATATGGGTATAGGAGGGGAAAACCATGAAGGCCATAGATCAGACAGTCATATGACTTTATTTCATTCAATTTCATAGCCTTTTCTTACTGAGTTCCAAAAGTACTTGAGCAGTTTATTTGGTTCTTAACAAGAAAAGATCATCCGATCCATTTCAATCTTCTAGCATATTTGGTCTGGAGACACTTTTGCTGGCATTACCCTTTCCATACCAAAGATCATCTATTCCTTCTTGCTATCTCCTGAGAGGGCAGCACATTAGGCAGATGTTTCAAAAGCTTCCACTTTTATGTTTGGAGCCAAGATTAATGTTGTCTACCAGCTTTACAACTACTTCGTCACTGATATGCTACTGATAGCAGTATGTTGCAGAAAACGAAAGCAATAAAAAAAATGCTGAACAACATATACACTGCAGTGTTTTAGACTCTGTCCTGACTCTCAGGATGTTTATTTCCTCATAGCTTGTCCATCATATCCTCATGGTATCACACTTCTGAACTGTGATGGTCATTCAATGACCCTTGGCTGGAAAGCACCAAAGTACAGTGGAGGTTCACCAGTCCTTGGCTATTACATGGATAAACGGGAAGCTAACCATCAAAACTGGCATGAAGTCAATTCTTCCCTTATTACTCGGACGATTTATACGGTTGGTAGTTTTTAATCTTTATATTTCTGGAGCTGATTTGTACTATTTCTTTGCTTTTGGCAGAGTTCTACTTTCTTGCAGAGAAATTCTTTAAATACTTACAACAACAAAAACAGGCCCTTCCATTTGTGTATTTTGGAGTCCAACAAGCCTAAAAAATGGGGTAAAGAATCAGTGCCATCCCCTGCTATGAAATTCTAAGACCAATAAAGCCATTCAGATGAGGAAATGTTTGAGGAAAAAGTTGTGAAGCATATTTTTCACAAAGAATGAGCTATAAAATGCTTCATAAATATATTCATTAATAAACACTATATGTATCACTGCTGTAATAACATGCAGAGAAAGGATGGAAGCATTTAGCAGCACAGATGACTGTGCTGTCTGTAGAACTGGAGACTTGTAAATGAAATGGAGATGGGCTGAGAATAAATGTAACTGTCCCTGTTCTTACTCTCAAAATCTGCTTTCCGCTGGAAAGGGAAGTTTTTTAATAAACCTAGCATTATGCCTCATCACCTCCTTTCCAGAGTGCCAGATGATTTTACTTTTGAAATAAATTACTTCTGGTTACGCTTACAATGTGTTCAATGTTTCTTAAAAGAGGAAAATTTTGATGTGAATGTCCATGAGGAAAGGTTAGGAAGACAGGATATAGCAAGTAATTAATAAATCTGGTGCTTGTTAAATTAAGTTAAACAACCAGATTTTATCCCCAAATATATCCTAAAATTCTTCCTGCAAGTCAGCGACTGTCCTATAAACCTCAGGGCAGAAGTAAGCCTTCAGCAGATATTTGACACGAAAGTAGACAATAACACTGCAGACGAGCTCAGGAAGAATGTTTCATGCAGAGAAGGCAGCTGGCAATACTCATTGTATGGTGTAAGGTGTATGTATGCTTGTGAGTGAGTTTGTAACTGGCATCTCTGACA
Source organism: Podiceps cristatus (assembly GCA_000699545.1). Classification (NCBI taxonomy): domain Eukaryota; kingdom Metazoa; phylum Chordata; class Aves; order Podicipediformes; family Podicipedidae; genus Podiceps; species Podiceps cristatus. Next base: position 34,737 of record KL258822.1, on the reverse strand, counting down.
TAGCAGATGGAGCATGGATGTTGAGAAGTAAAAAAGGGAGGGTAAAATAGGCATGAAAGGGCAGTGCTAAGCGATGCTTTCCAGATATTTTCGTTTTTTAATGCATTTGTAAACAAATGAGTAATGTAAATTAAGGGAAACCATTCAGAGTTTAATTAATTGGATATTTGTCTCAGTTGGGCCAGTAACTGTATTTGCGCTTGAAGGTGCATCTTCATACATTAGTTTCAGTGACTGGAATCTGAAATACTGATGGGAAATAAAAGCAGGACAACTTTTAGTAGCGCAGAATATTTTATGACATGCTACAAGCTGTGAAGGCCCTGAGATATACAGTACAGTACTGGGAAATCACTAAAGGTTTAACCCTCTATGATTAAATAATTCTACGGGAACTCCACAAATATTATTTCCCTTAATAACCAGGGATTTCAATACCATTTTTACAGGACAGGCTGTTATTCTTTCTTGTGAATTACACTGTATAACTCTCTATCCTCAGGAAATTCTGTCTAAATTGTACTAGTGCCTGACTTTTCCTAGTTTATGTTGTTTGCTTTGGTCTTGTATTTGATGCTACCCCATCATATATTTGTTACTATTCCATCATCCGTTTGTTACCATTAAAATAATCACACTAAAATCCTTTTTTATCTCTCATTTTTCCCAGAGAATATAGTTATAGTTTATTTATTCATAAAAATCTAAAACTGTTCAGTATCTCCACCACTAGAGTGCTACCCTCAGATGTCTCTTTCTCTTGAGACATATGATTAAATATAACTTTGGGAAAATTATTCAGAGGACTGAGAGGTAGAAGACTTGTTTATCATATTTAGGTGGGCTGGAAGAGGAAGGATGGAAGAGGCCTGCTACCATGAGGCACTCAGGGTGTCAAGAAGCTCATGCCTTATAGCTTGCCTACCATGACCTCAAAATCTAAGATGGTGGTGTGGTGTTCGACTCATTAGATAAGTCAGGGTTCATTTATCAGGGACATTTGCAGAGGTATAACATGGATTTTGGCCATTGCATTTCCAGTGCTTACTTCCTCGCTTTGTAATGGTAGGTAATATTAAGAGAAAGATGCACATGAGGCAGAAAAAAATACTGAGAGAATCTTTCCCAGACTTATATCAGTACACCGCAGAACTAACTGGATTGATTTTTCCTTTAGCTTCCTGTTGTTTTCCTTTCTTCCCTGGTCAGTCCGCTATGACCTCTTTGGACCAAAACACCATCAGAACTCTTGCTTAAGAGAATGACTTATGAATAGCCATTCATAAGCAATGCAAGAAGTTATTTCATGTTAGAAGACTCAGCCATAAGTATCTGCTAGTGGTCATTCATTGAGTGGGCTCCCTGGGCCTTTGCTCTAACCTTTTACAGTCTCTCATGCCAATACATTGAGTGCTCTTATTCCTAGGATGATGTGGCTGAAACGTGGAAGTACAATGTAGGTCTCTGCAATGTGTTTGGTTTAAGAGCAAAATCTTCAAATTAGATCCTTCCAGTACTCCAGCACAGCAGTAAGGCCTGATAATTAATTAACCAATGCTTATTTTTAAGTATTTCATTTATTAAAAGAATATAAATAATGGCTTTTGATATATTGAATTGTTTTCTCAAAAAAGGTAGAGGATTTGACAGAAGATGCCTTCTATGAATTCAAAGTTGCTGCTGCAAATATTGTTGGAATAGGTCAACCTTCAGATCCCAGTGAACATTTTAAGTGTAAAGCCTGGACTATGCCAGAACCTGGTAAGTCTATCAGATCCTCATCAATTTTAATTCACTATAAACTCCTTAAAACAGAGTCAGTGTTCCAGCCAAACATCCTGCTGGATGTCTTTTGGTTAATTTCTGCTATATTACCTATTGAGATTGCCATTGCTTCCGAGATCTCCTGTTAAAAGCTGCCACCACATCCCCGCTGATGACATTGAATGTCCTGGGAAGTGGATGGCCTTCACTTAGCTTGCTGAGTGTCTTCTTCTTTCACTACCCAGTGAAAGAGCTGCTCAGAGCAGAAAGTCTTCAGCCTTTAGTCTATGTTTTTGTCCCTATCAGCTCTTCACCCCCAGCCCTACAAGCTCCACTTCACACTCACCACCTGTACAATATGTAGGCATCTCTGCACCATAATTGCAGTCTATTCCTGGAGCTTCAGACTCCAAAACTTTGTTTTTGGTCATAAATAAGACATAACAGGGACCTGTTTCTTGACACAGAGGTAAGTAGCTCATGCTTCATAGCTAAAGTTTCCCAGTCTCAAATGGTGTGCCCTTATTCATGTGTTTCCCCTAGATTATACCTAGGAGTTACCTAAGAGATTATTATTAGCCAGGTGTGAGAACAAATGTGCTAACAAACACACAGTAGGAATGACTGCATGCTAGTACTCAAACCTGTGTTTAGGCTGCCTCTAGTTTAGCAGTGTAGATGTATCTGAAGACCGTTAATTGCAATGCTAACTCTGAAAAAAATATTAAATAAGAAGTATTGTGGATTCAGGACCCCCAGCAAAAGAAAGTAAAACTTTAGTCTGCCTCGTGTGAGCATATAAATTTATGCCTAAATGTTAGACATCTAGGCAATTGGTTCCCCTCAGTAATGCTCGAGTTCTGTAAATAAACTATGAAAAGGTTTTTGAAGGCCCATTCTGCTTTTTTTTTTTTTTTTTTTTTTTTCCAACACGCTTGCTCATACTGAGCAACGCTTTTGCTGCAGCTTTTTCTGATGTCTGGTACTGATTTGTCTAAACAAAGCGTGTCACAGTACAGCCCATAATGAAAACACAGGCACCTGCCACTTTAATATATTTTTACCTTCTTTTCCCCAAAATGTTGTTAAATTGAATTCTATTTATGACATTGAGCTTTGGTATGCAATTAAGGATCCATTCTAATACTTCTTTAAGTCATCAGGAGCTGTCTGACACTTACACGCATCCATATCATGCCTAAATGTTCATGCAGCTATTTTCTCAGTAAAGAAAAAAAGAAATCAAACCTCTAAATCTGGTTTTGTGAAACTACTGAAATTTTTAGTGATTTCAAAAAGACATAATTAGCATAAGGCAACAGAAAAATTACAGTTTTCTTTTCTATGCTATACATAAAAAATAATTCTTGCCCAGAACAAGAAACAATTTGGTAAGATCATGGAACCATTTTTTAGGAAAGACCCCCAAACATCACCTAATTCAACTGCTTTCCCCCCATGCAGGATCAGCTATATCTATCTTGTTGACAGGGGCTTGTCTAATCCGTCTTTAAAAGACTTCTACCTGTGAAAATGTCCAGGTTCTTTGGACAGGCTCTATTTCTAATCTTACCATGCTTACAGTTTAAAAGTTTTTCTGATATTCCTGAATCTTTTTTCCTGCAACTTAAGCCTCTCTGCTTCCTGTCCTGTCCACCAAAGACATGAATAAGAGGTTATTCTTTTCCTCAATGCGACAACTTTTCTGTGTTTAAAGACTTCATCGGGCCCCTAGCTTTCCCCTTAAGTTGACAAAACTCAGTTCACACAACCTTTCCCTATAGATGATGTATTCCCCATGTCTAAATAAACATTTTTTTTTTTGCTGTTCTTTGAAATTTTTCTAGTTGGTTCCTGTCTTTCTTGAATGGCAATGAACAAACTGGAGACATTATTTCAAATAAAGTTTTTTCAGTGCTGAGCAGAGAAATGGTAATTCCACACCACCTACAATTATTTGCCTGCTTACAAATTCCCTTCTATTTGTCTTTTTTTTTTTTTTTTTTTTTAGTACATTTTTATGTTTACTTCTTTTTAACACCCAGATTCTTTTCTGCAAAATTGCTTGTCAAGAGTTCTCCATGCCTTCTAGCCAAATTCTTCTGAGTTCATAAATCTTACCTTCTGGATTTAAAGATATGGCAAATCTGTCAATAACAAAACGTTTAATCTCCTGACCTTAACTATCTTCGTGTTAATTACATTTCCTTATCATCTTGAAATATTTAGTATAAATGTTTCATCAGTGGAACAATTATTTTCCTTAAAGAAAGGATCTGTGATTTATGCTCTCTATACTCTTTTCAAAATATCAGTGAAATTGCCTCGTGTAAACAAGTGAAGATTATCCTTCATTTTAAATGATATATAAAGAAATAAGTAAAAGGCACTTTCAGGAAATGAAGACAGTGAAATTGCCATTTTTGCAATGAACAATCTGACCTTTCTACTCCTCTGATTACATTGTTCTTATTATGAAACTAGTTGAAGAGACAGTATTGCATTCATCCTGCTTAAAAAAAAAAAAAACAAACACCACAAAAAAACCACCCCCTCATCCCTCCCTAAATCACAAAATATTTCACAAGCCTGTTTTGGAATAAGTTTTAAAACAATGGCTTAGCAATAATGAAAATAAAAAAATTGAGATTTAAGACTGGGAGAAAAAGGCTGACCCTCTTTCCTTGACTTACTAAAGATACTGAAGACTAATGTAATGTGACTGCAATGTACTGCCCATGTCAATGAAATATTCTTCCACCTCTTGATAGGGAAGGGAACTTTCCTTAGAAAGGTCAAAACCCCTTGCAGGATTTCCAGCATGAGTGATGGATTCCTTGCCCAGAGCCCATAATTATTTCATCATTCTGCAGAACTCTAGTCCTAGATATTTCTGTGAGCCTCTGTGAGTTAGCAATGATAGCTAATGAATTATTTTACATGACTTTAAAAAAAAATGAAACATCTGTGGTCTCAGAATCCTCAGAACAGAACATACTTCATTACACACTTTCTTCTACTGCCTAGATTTCTAGCAGGTGCATCTGCCAGTGGAATTTTAATTATCTGTGGACATATAGACATTTAGGTTGGGATTTTTAAAGACCCCTGAGAGAACACTTTAGGCTTCTTGAAAAGTTTAGTCTTTCCATGAGAAATCTAGTATTTAACCTCATAAGATCTGCAACAGGTAATTATATGTTTCTTTTGTGAAATGTGCTTATCCACTATGGAGAAACACTTTCCTACCTTTTTTTTTGTTTTTGTTTTGTTTTGGGTTTGTTTGTTTGTGTTTGGTTTTTTTGTTCGTTTTTTCCCCTGTGTATTTGCTAAATAACATCCTTTACAAATTTCCTATTCATTCATCACTGGTTAACATCATGTAGGCTGGAATGGCTATCAGGTTTATTTGTAAGGTTTTTCTACTCTTCTTTGCTTTAAATGGTGAGACGTGTTGTAGGGAAGAGTAATATCTTGAATTAGGCCAAACTGACAACACTGAGAAAATCCCCAAGTCTCGGGTACTTTCAGGTTTCCTTACTCTAAATTTGAAGCACAAGAAGCAAACTTCCAGCTACATTATTTGGCTGAATATCAGTATTTTGTCACGCATGTTTTTACCATGGTAGGAAACTGATATGATTATGCCTTGATAGTCTACTGGTATAAATAAATATCAAAAGTATAGTAAAAAATAAATGCTACAAGTTAAACTGAATGGCATCAGAACAGTTAAGTGAAGGGAAAGGAAAGTATAGCAGGGAGAACATAACCTGGTAGCTGCAAAGGTATGAACTCTCACTTATTCCTAGAGCATCACGATATTTTTTGGCGTTAACAGTTCTCCTAACAGATATCCTATTGAGAAGTTGTTCTTGGCTATCATTATCCACCTCACAATGAAAAATTCTTCTGCCAGGGAACAAGAAGCTTGATCCAACATCCACTGGTGCCAGTGGTTTTTTGATTATTCTGAAGGATGATGGTTCATGTATACCAACAAAAAATAAAAATCCTCATCCTAAATTAGGAACCTGAGTCGGGCTCAGTGAAGCAACTTTGATGTGGGGCAGGTGAATTAAATAATACACAAGAAACGTCTGTTACTTGTTGGCAAATTTTAAACTGCATCGATTTTCCACATGAATAACTTTCCCTTAAAATGGAATTACTGAGATCTGTCTAAGAATGTATGCTTCAGAATACTAATGGCACTCACTGCATAGAGCCGGCATTGCTGTATACAGCCATGAGGGGAAAATGACCTAAATAACACATATACCACGTTTGTTGTAAAGGCTCAGATTTTTGAAAGCAAACACAGTCAAAGTGGTGCATTTCAGCCTCTACAGGGCCAGTTTGCAAAACTTTATTATATTGAAGTGAACTTGGAATATTTGAATATTTTAGGTCCTGCGTATGATCTCACGATTTGTGAAATTAGAAATACATCACTGGTTCTTCTGTGGAAAGCTCCAGTGTATGAAGGCAAAAGCCCTATTACTGGGTATTTAGTGGACTATAAGGAAGTAGATACAGAAGACTGGATCACTGCTAATGAAAAACCTACTTCAAAGCGATATTTTAAGGTAACATTTTTATTAGTTTATGTTAATTCAAAACAGTCCTAAAAACAGATGATTGAGTACAACAAAGATGTTTATTTGAACCTGGGCTTCTGCTGACATCTTCATATAAGGAAACAAAAGAGTTTAGATTGTTTTTTAAATTGGCTTTGCTCTTTATCTTTTTCAAGGTCACTGATTTACATGAGGGACATACCTATGTTTTCAAAGTTCGTGCGGTAAATGATGCCGGAGTAGGCAAGTCATCTGAGATATCTGAACCAGTGCTTGTCGAGGCACGGCCAGGTAGTGAACTGCTTTATTTCCTCTGCTTCTAAAATACTGAAATACTTAGAAGTGAATTTAATCAATCTGATTTATTATTGTAGCACATATAAGTATTTCAAGAGTTAAGAAGCTCTTAGCCTTAAAACTTAAAGAAAAAATCATGTGGATACAGAGGTAGCGCCAAGACTTTTTGCTTTACTTACTGCAGGAAATATTTGATGATCAGTTATTTCAGTTTTTATTCTCATAAACAAAGGTGCTACTTGCTGTGATTGAAAAGAAGTATGACAACATATTTATTAAAGTTTCAAGAGTAATAATCAAGTTAAATTACGTAAACTGTTCATATCTTCTCATATTTGGTTTCATTTTATAGATTTTTTTTTCTCAATAAGCATTTATTATTTTTAGTAATCCTTTTCTTGTGTAGAGTGAGAATCTTGCTAGTATGTGATGCTGAGTCAGCATATGACATAAACATGCTTCAAGATCTGCAAGTAAGATCAGTATCTGTTAGTGAAGATGGACTTTAGTAATTTCTGAATTGCAGCTCTAAAGAAAAAAACAGTCAACATTTGAATTGATTTCTATTTTGCAGGAACAAAAGAAATCGTTTCAGGTGTGGATGATGAGGGTAATATTTACCTGGCTTTTGAGTGCAAAGAAGCTACAGATGCATCTCATTTTGCATGGGGTAAATCGTATGAGGAGATTGATGATTCTGATAAGTTTAAGATTGAAACAGAAGGAAATCAGTAAGTCATGCCAGTCTATCAAATTATTAGAAGTTTGTCCTGTTAAAAATCTCAGTAACATGAAAACTCCCACTAATTATATCCTTCTTTATTGATGATTTTAGTTCTAAGCTGTACTTCAAAAATCCTGATAAATCAGACTTGGGAACTTACTCTATCTCAGTTACTGACACGGATGGTGTTTCATCCAGCTTCGTTATGGATGATGAAGGTAAGGTCTTTACCATCTCAAGTCTGTCTTCATTTTATCACCTCAACTGCACTAAAAATTGCCAAAACCCCCCTGCCAAACAAAAACCCCACATCTCTTACATTCTGTCCAATGCATAAGGAAAAAAAAAAAAAGACTACACAACAGGGTGTGTGTGATTATGCATTTTTCTGATTATCACAATAATCGGGATAACTTAAGGCAAGATTTTCTTTTAAAAAAAGATAAAGAATATGCCCAATTATAATTGTTTTCTTTATGCCGGGACTATAATGCTGTTTGCAAATATGTTATACTTTCAGTTAAATGTCTGAACATGTTGCCTTTTTTTCACTGTTTTGTGAATCTCTCTAATATGTCACTTTTGTGGTGCTTTGACTTTATAGCCTTTCACATCTTATAATTGGTTTTCTGTTAGTTGTAAAGCTACCATTAGATCTCTACTTACCAAAGAGCCTAATATAGAGAAAGATCTTGAAGCTCTAGATATATTTTATGAGATATAACTGAGATGAAGAGAATTAGTGAGAAGAATGTGAGAAAAAGGATGTTGCTTTAAGAAGACCTGAATACATTGAGTTAAATTATCCTTTGGCTTAAATTTAGATTATTTTTGCTTTATTTCATTGTAGCTATTTTGTTTCATTGGAGCTGCAATGAGTTTGTTTCAGTCTGACTTCGGTTTACTGTTGAGAGGTGCTGAGGTGAAAGGCAAAGGGGGGACTTTTCAATTTTTAAATAGCACAAAAATTACTTCGGTGCTTTCCCCATCTACAAGTAGGAATTGCTATACCCAGTTCCTTAAGCATGAAAATCCCTCTACTTATCTTCTTTCTAAGTCATTTAAGGAGAGGAGATGAGACTGAGTGCGTCTGACAGGACTTTTTATCGCAGTGCGAACCATGTCAAACCTGCCATCCAAAGTAGGTGTTGTGAAGAAATCGATGTGCAGCCACAAAAAATATGGTTCTCCAGGACATGGACCATTTATGTGGACTCTTATTCATTAAAATATCTGCCTCTTCTAGGGAAGCTAAACCTGAAATATTTTTAATTTTCCAATGAATACTGTGGGAAAAGGCAGATATATATTTGGTCTTGAGAACTTCCCTCTGGCTTAGTTTTGAAGCATCACTCTGAAGCCTGTCTGTAGGTCTTGTCACCATCAGTCCTACCTTCAAAGATTTTTTTTAGAAGAGCACTGAGGGTGTTTCCCATCCCACACTTAGCCCATTTCTTCCCTGGTCATATCTGTCACTCAAAATTACACTTTTATTTGTACTGGATCCCTGCACAAGTGTCAAATTTTGTATCTTAGCACCGAAAACCATTATTTCACTGCCCACTTTCTGAAATGCTATAAATCGTTCTGTAATTTTGCTAAATCCTCAACCATGTCATAAATCCTTGCTAATTTCCTCTAGTCTTTACATTATCTGTAAATTTGGAATTGGCAGTAATGTTCATCTTACAAATCTTTATTAGTAAGGAATATGCTAAACAGGGTTAGTATGAAAATCTAACAAAGTGATTTCTAGACTCTCACACAGCCTTCATGAGTATTTACTGCATTAAACAGAACTTTCTGTACCTTTTTCAGACTAACCTGCACTCAGCCTTGTTTCCTGTCACAGTAAACCAAGCTTTTCAGGTACAGCATCAGAAAGGAAGTCAGAAGATAAAGGAACTTCATACTTTGCCTAGAAGCTATCGTCTCTCATCTTTTGTTTAAATCCCATAGAGATTTTGAAATAGGTTTTGTCCCTGTTTAAATTCTTTTACATAAGGGAGCGTGCATGAAAATGCATGAAATAGGAACACTCACCAAATCCATGTATCAGAATTTAAAGTTTCTTAAATCTTATTTTTTAGTCATCATTTTCTGAAGAGAGTTGGGTATTTCAGATATAAGACTTAAGGAGATTATCTGCTGATGCTGATATGTACCTTTTTGACATTCATTTTCTGACTGTTTTTTTCAGAATAAATTAAAACATGAGTATTTTTCTTAATTTCAGAGCTTGAACGTTTGATGGCATTAAGCAATGAAATAAAGAATCCAAGTAAGTTGAAGATCTGTATGTATTTGATACTTCTAGAAGAAATGTAATTACATACTAATGACTAGAGTTCCAAAAAGGTTCTTCCTGAGACAATGGCAGCTTCATTTTTCATGGAACAACTTGCTTCTTTATCTTTCTGTTCATTTAGAAGACTATTAGTTTGCATTGAATAAAATCATCATTGCCTAAAAGTCTCTTTAACTTTGACAATAGATTATAGGTTGCTACTAGCCAGTTCCTTCAAGGACGTGCAAACTATAAGCTGTAAATTCTTTTCTCCCTTGGAGAAATTCATTTAAAAAACAGCCAAAGACTGCATTAGATATCTTTTTCCTGCATAAAATTTATTCTATATTCAGCATTCCGTAAATAACAGGGAGATATCAATATTTTACTACAGTAGTCCTTTTTCTTACAAGGATTCATGCATTATTGACTTTTGATTGCTTTTCTTTCTGCAGCAATACCTCTGAAATCAGAATTAGCTTATGAGGTTCTTGAGAAAGGAGAAGTTCGTTTCTGGATTCAGGCTGAAAGTTTATCACCAGATTCTACCTTCAGATTTGTTATTAATGACAAAGAAGTTGAAAACAGTGATGTAAGTACATATTGAGTACTATATATATGTGATTTTATTTAATAAACCTTTATGCTTTAATAGGTATTCTATTTTTATAGTTGCTTAAAATCATGTTTTTAAGGTCTGATAATACATGAAAGGAATGGCTATCTTTACTTGAATCTTTTTTTGCAGTACAGAATTCCTGTTGCAGAGTGAGTCTAGTCATACCAGAAAAAGAGGGCAAAATGTAACCCTCAGAAGTCTGTATCCATTTTGGGTACTTAGACAGCCAATAGCCAAAGAGAAGGAAAAATTAGACACAGAGCACTGTTAAACACATCTGATTAAAAGAGGTGCACAAATATTTTAGGAAAATAGTTTAAGCTGAAAAAGCTGCTTCAAGTACAGTTTTGAACCCCAAACCAGTGAGACATGCTATTCCCAGAGACCCTCTGAGGTTACTGCTACTAGTTTTTTATATAATGTGGGAGGCACTTGACAATACAACAATAGTCATAGATACAAAACTTTTAGACGATGTCACTTTCTTTTTTTAAAAAATTTTTTGGCCTAGACACCGAATGGACATTGACTGACCACACGGAGATGAAAGGGTAGGCCACCAGCTTCCTGCATTTTTAAACTTCTAGACCTTTCATGGAAAGCAATGAAAAAAAGTGGTCAGAGTGGGCTGAGAAGGAAGCAAGGTCATGCCTTTGAAGAGCTGGAATATGGTTCATCTACTGGGCATAAAGTACAGCACTGGAAATATGTTTTCCGGTGAGGAATCTACCTCCAGTGCAGCTGTTGGAAAGGTTCAGTTTATTCCTGAGGATGCAAAGCCTGGTTTTGGCCAGAGAAGCTTATCAGCATTTTTATAGCATAGAAAAGCAAAGAGCATTTACTTTAATTACATATTGACAAGTGAAAGAAGTGCTTCTGAGTAAAATACATTTCTGTTTTTCTTACTTTAAAAAGTAATAAAATATAGCACTGAAAACCTGAATATTAGTGACTACGATGTATTGAAATGACAATATTCTGTCTTGGCAATGTTAGTGGAACAGAATGAGCTATTTTTAGTTTGCATATGTTTTGGAAGTGTTGACATCAGAGAGGGTCTTGAAGTGGAGCTGCATTATTTCACCTCTTTAATTAGTAACCCACAGGTGACATTTACGTTTGGAGACTGATGATATTTTTGTGGAAAGTCACATAAAAGCCTAGTATTTATGGCGCCCATAAAATCATTGAACTTCATCTTGCTGCATAATGGCAATAGTTAGAAGCCTAATTATGCTCTAAAACCTGCCTGGAGACTGGGCTACAGTCACTGAACATGTTCAATAGACCGTTATGCTGGTGAATTGTAGTCTGATTCTTGACATTGGCTGAAGTGATATATTTTTCCTTCTAAGTCCTAACAGGGAATGGTTTTGTTAAGATTTCAAAATAATCTGAGAATGGAATGAACTGGGCCCCATTTAATCAGCTGTCATTTTATTTCTTTTTTCTTTAAGGAAAAAAAAGAAATAAATTTAGAAGTGTGATAAAGGATCAGATTAAAACATACATCTTGCTCTTCTTTTTCTACTTCTGGCAAATCTCAATTTAACATTCTCCCTGAGAACTCATGAAATGACCGCAAGTGTTGTCCTTGACCTCAGTGGGCAAGAGACTGTTAGTGAGACTTTGAATTTGCACTTTGGCACTACCTGGCCTATCTCCTCCAATCTTACAGATTGGCTTACATAAGTAATTATTCTACTTAATTTCCTGATTAATTAAATCTTGCCTTATTCTTTGACATTGTAACTTTCTTTGGACTATATATGGGAAAGTGCATATCCAAATTATATGAGTATTTTCCCTTGATATTTTATATAAATGTTATACCTCAGTCTCTTCCCTCTAAATTATTTATTTAATAAATTGTTATCCTAATCAATCTGTTGGCTACTGCTTTGTTAGTTTCATTATCTTATCTCTTTCTTAATTTTTCTGTTACAAAATTAAGATTTAAACTAGTACTATTTGTACATTTGAAAGTACCAGCAATGAATACTAAATAACTTGACTATGCCTACACTATTCTTCCAGGCTTGTTGTCCGTGCAACAGGCCATATGTTCTCGAGGCTGGCCAGGAGGTGTCCCT
>KL258822.1:0-22317 GCA_000699545.1 Podiceps cristatus | reverse complement strand
TTAAGGAAGTTGTCCCAGAGAATTTAATAAGCGGTATTTTTACTAGCGTTTTTTTTTTTTGTTTGTTTGTTTGTTTTTTTCATTCCCTCCTTCTTTCTTCCCTTTCCTAAACTTTATCTACCTGTGGTTTTAGGTACATTTTTCTAGTTTTGGAATCCAATAAAAAGATTAATCAAAAAATTCTGTTTATAAGGCATCATGTCTCCTTTTAACAGTAACAAAGTCTATAATGATTTATTGCATAGACATCCTTCTAGATGGTGACATGTACTTTTCTGTCCCATCATGAATGGAACAGTTAGTGTATAATATTCTTAGCCATGTTGGCTACCTGAAAGTGTTCACCAAGTAACTTCTGTGGATTATTTTTGCCTTACTTTAGGAATTTGTTTGTTGAGATTCAAACAACGTCACTGTTAGTGGGACAGACAGTCCTTATGGTTGTTATTCACTGAATGAAAGAAGATATTATTTAGTAAAAGGTGATTGTATCTATAATAGTACCTGCAAATACAAAACACATATTTTGCAAGTATTGTCTAATATTTGCTTGCAGTTTTCTATTTCCTTGATGATGCCTGCCAATAATTTATCTTTCTGGAGTATTTAATAGAAAAAAGACACAAACAGTGAGAAGCATATTTAACTTTGAATTCAGGACAATATTTGGTGGTTTTTGTATTCTGCAAGCACATTAGTAGATAACTAGATATTTTGACAGAATTCTAATTCTCTTTTTCTGGACTTGGTTAATCTTTTTAGTTCCCAGAAGCTTTGTTGGTTTTTCACAAGTCACTGCTGTCATGGTCTTGTGCTTTAGTGTTCTTTGAAAAGAATACCTAGCATTAGATAAGCAAATCATTATACTCTTGCTCAGTAAGCATTTTAGTGAGAAAATAAGATCCAGTATTGAGCTGCCACATATGTCTCAGAAATATTTAGTAGTGATGACTTTTTGAATTTGTTGTGATGGATTTATTTGGAGATCCACATTTGTGTCTACATAGTACTTTCAGCTGTCTCTGGACTTTGCTAGGAATAGTGCTTCAGCCTAGCAAACGCCCTTGTTGAAACTGAAGCTGTAATGCAGCTAAAGGCTGTCTGTGTAGGCTCTTCTTCAAACATGCATAGTGCCATAAACTATTATTTTAAAATCCAAACTACCTGTTTTATGATGACTTGAGGATTCCACATGCAGCTGCATAGAGAGGTTTCTATCACCATGGGATTTTCTTGTACAACAGTAAATACGAGCACAGCCCCGATTCCATAGTTTACAATTAAAAGAACATGAAAAAGATTGAGTGTGGAGGCAGGAATATAAAACATGATTAATCTGATAGGGAATCTTTAGTAATTTACACTATATTAGAATAAAGTTATTACTTGTTTATTTCAGAGGCATAAAATAAACTGCGACCGTTCAAATGGCATTATAGAAATGGTGATGGACCGATTTACAATTGACAACGAAGGTACCTACACAGTACAGATTCAAGATGGAAAGGCCAAGAACCAGTCTTCATTAGTTCTCATTGGAGATGGTATGTTCACTGAAACATTGGAACTTTGATGAAGAAATGAACTTCAATTATTCTTTGTCTAATTTTGTGACCATCTCATTGTTCATTTACCTCTTCTAAAATTTAGCATTCAAGGCAGTATTGGCTGAATCTGAGCTCCAGCGAAAGGAGTTCCTCAGGAAGCAAGGTAAGACAGAAAGATTGGTGACTTTAGGCCCAGTTTGCAGCTAATGATGTATCCCTGGTGACTACTAAGTGCTTCCAACTTCCATTGATTTCATTAGAAGATGAATATATTGCACAATTTGAGGAGACTCTGAAGCCTTGATGGATCTTATTTTCCAACATTCTCATATACATGCAAGTTGTGACAGAACTTTCACTAACTAGAGAAATTAAGTGGGAGTCCTTACAAGAGGTTATCTGTGCTCAGTATTCATGAGAAGTGTCCCTACTGTAGGCTCTCATCCAACAAAACATTTCAGCACATTTAGTTTTAAGCATACAAATTGTCCCTTCAATATAATTGACAGCAGAGCAGACAGCCTAGTGTCAGACAAGGAAGATTAAAAACCTGATCCTGTGGTTTCTGTCCAGGCAAAATGCCAGGAACCAAGTGTATATTTGTTGCTTAGTTACTATATAGTTACAGAGTTTGTTATATACTTGTTATCGATATAGTTTGCAGCTGAAAGTAAGAATTACTATTGGATATCTAATTCAGAATTCTATTGCTGTGAAATCCTTACAAAAATGAGTTTGAGCTCTAGTTTGTGATTTTCACTTGGCAAGCACATGGCTTTTACGATGAAAGTAACAATAATAATTAAAAGCATTTATTCTGAATAGCTTAGGTAAGATTCTCTACATAATCAATGTAATTCAATTAATTTCCATTTTTTTTTTTTTTTTGGGTGGGGTGTTTAAAAAAAATGGATTTAGGAAAGAAATTATACCACTTACAGCGTAAACTCACAAGGTCTTTCAGTTCTCAATGTCTCAATGTTAAGTGAAATCTGGGACTTTGCTACCTCCCAGGTCTGGATATTGCAATGACGGGCCCTGATCCTTCAGACACTAAACCATAAATTTACTGACATGAGTAACCATAGTAACTTCTAAAAGGCTATGTATGTCAGTAAATTTACTTAAGGATACATATATTTGCAGGATTGGAACCTCGGTGGGAAAAAGGAGTATTTCTTGTCCTGCTTGAAATGTTTAATATGTTTCTTAACTTTAATTAATTTGGACAAATAATATCTGGCATGGAATTTTTGCTTTGAATATTTGATTGGGTGTTTGGATGTATTTGTTTGTTCTCCAGTTCCCTTTCCATTAAATATATTGTACACTTGTTTGTAGCTACTCTGTTTCTTTCCTATGTTTAGCTGGCAATTGGGCATAAACATATTTAGTAAACTAACTTGTCTCACTCACCATTTTACATTTTGGAATACTACATGACTTATCATGTAAAGAGAGGTGAGCCTCAGGTTTCTAAGCTGTACTGTAGACACCTGGGTCAATATGATGAAAACTTACTGCAGGATTTTCCTTCTAGTGCATGGGTAGTTCTGGAGTTCCCTCTCATTTTTCTGTTGTAGGGATGTTATAATTGTCATCCTTTTTCTGTCTTTTGCTGCATCTGTCTGATACTCTTCATTCTACAACATATGCTTTAAGACAATTTTGTTTCTTAGGTCCTCACTTCTCAGAGTTTTTGTATTGGCAAGTTACAGAGGAATGTGAAGTTTTACTTGCTTGTAAGGTAAGGAAATATATTTGAAATATTGTTTTTAGAATGTGTTGATTAGAATTGAGGTAGGAAAATGTGAGGAAAGATTTTGATATTTTTAAAATTAAGTTTCATATGAGAACTTTCAATTATTACTTAAAAATATTTAAAATCAAAATTTCTGACTTACTACTCTTCAGTAGTATAAAAAAAATACAGGACATTTCTAAATGTGTTAGGTGATTTAATTCTTTATAATAATTATAACCCATAAAAATAATTTAAACAAAATATTCATCCCTTAGTAGTCCTTCTTTCTTCCTTCCTCAAAAAATCGCCACAAAAAGCCAGAGTTCAAACTCTTTCCTCACTGTTTTCTGATACGGAGATTCCTCTGCCAAAATATCTATTATTTAATCAACTGTAACCAAACATGCAACACAGACTTCTAGAATTAAAGTTAGAAAACATGATTTTTATTATATTTGGCTAATGACTTTTGAATCTTAACTAATGCTGATGTGATGGAATTCAGAGTAACTTCTGCTATTAACATCTTTATGTGCCATTCTAAACTGATATATTTTCATTTTGTTGCTCTTCTAGAGTGACTAATTAGAGGTCTGAATAACTAAGTTAATTGAATTCAGCAGGCATCAAACTCTTCTTCATTGCCTTTTCCTATAATATGGGCTCTTTCGTATTAATTTTCTCCACTTCTTTTGCATAAGTTTTTGGCTTTTAATTAGACTAACTTGAATCATTCATTATGAGCAATTTACATGCACATTTGTGGGATTTTTTTTCCTCCTTTTTTTTTTTTTTTTTCCCTGCACACTAATTAGCAGACCTTTAACCTCAACTTATTCCCAGTAGAACTGACCTGGGTGGTGAAGCTGTCATTCAGTGTGCCCTTGTTTTAGGGCTCAACACTCATTAGCTAACATGGTACCTTTGCTGGTACTGAGCTGCATAGCTGGAGTACTTTATAATCTCGACATGCATTTGCCTCAGGCATGAACCCTGCTTATCCTTTCTTTCACATGGGGAATTAAATGTTGCTGAACCAGTTATACTGGTGTTAATTCTCTACAAATTAATCTGAAATTATCCTTCTTTTCATTGACTGTCAAACCTGTTTATACCACTGGAACTGTGAAAGGCTGTGTGTCTGAATGTATTTTTTTCACCAGTGTAATTTTTGTTCATAAGGTCAGAACATTTTATGTAAATGAAATCTAGGATGTAGGCTGTTTGCACACTCATCATTTTAACTATGCGATTGACCTTATAATGTTTGTTACTGTTAGTATGTGACTGGCCATTAGGTTCACATGGTAGTGTTGTTTATGCCTGGTTAACTTATATTTGTAAATAGGAAGAGTGTGAACAATAAAGCCTGGATTTGTCCTACAAACTTCAGATACCTGACGTTCAAATTAGAAGCGTGGCTGCCCTGGGCTATTTCTGCGGTAGTAAAACCATACAAGGAACAACCTCTGCCTCCTCAGGCCATATCGTAGCATTTGGCCTAGGTTTCTTCTAGGCTCTATTTAGTGCTCCTGCGCAAAAATAATTGTCACGTGTTACGACCTCTTGATAGAGCCTGGGATAATGTGAAGGAAGTACCTGCAACAGAGGGCATTTTGCCTTGACTTTCTCAAAGGCCATGGCATGAAATAGGGGAATTAGGAAACCAGGCCAATGGGAAGCATGTGTAGGGCAGAAGTCTGACTGTATGATCCGATCCAGGTCCATAACAGTAATAATGAACAAATATGTATTGTTTTATAAAAAAGCATATCAAAAGTAATTCACATTACCCCACGTAACACTTATTTTCTATGTGAGTGGACCTGACTGACTTTTGACTTAGTATTTAATTCTGAAATAGCTAGGATTGATGACCTTGTTCTTGGTATTGTAGGCCCTGCATGCCAGTGCAATACATTTGTCCATCTGAACGATAATTTGACAGTGATTGTTTTTTATTGAGTGTTTATTTTTCTTCATATGCTAGCATCTACTATCATTTTCTTCAAGTACTTCTAAATTTCAGAACATTCAGAAGCTACCTGCTGTTGCATAACTTTGATCCTTGTTCGTACTGTGTCTGATAAAAGTAAGATTTTGGTGTGTGGCTAAACAGTGAAAAAGGTAACTTTTCTTAGTAGATGTCAACATGAAATAACTTTGGCACTGCAAATTGCATGCATCTGAAACTCAGTCTATTTATTGTCAGATTGAGTGCTAACAGCCTTTGATGAAAAATTGTTGAAAAGCATTAAAGGCTTGTTCCTTCAGGCTTTGTTTAAATAAAATTGCCACTCATGTCATATGACTACAGAATAGCCACTTTGTAGTTACTG
This sequence comes from Podiceps cristatus, assembly GCA_000699545.1. Classification (NCBI taxonomy): domain Eukaryota; kingdom Metazoa; phylum Chordata; class Aves; order Podicipediformes; family Podicipedidae; genus Podiceps; species Podiceps cristatus. The sequence goes on along the minus strand of KL258822.1, from coordinate 16,687 downwards.
GTAAATGTAAAAGGCTGCTCATTTTTCTCAAGCAAGGCATTGCTTTGGGCCAAGTTGTGATCTCAAGTACTCTGTCAGAGATCCATAGCAACCACACTGGTTATTAAGCAGCAATATATGTGATCAACTTCAGTTGGTTTTATAGAGATTTCCAGGAATCAGTATAGGAGATGCTCCTATTTGTGTAGTCACCTCTACAGAGAGCTGTCACAGAGCCATTCATCTACAGAATAAGACTTCTCTAATGTGAAAGGGTTAGAAATTGGTGCATGTTTTTTCCTCCAAGCAAGCCACTTGAAAACTATTGCAGATCTGTATTAACTTCTAGGCTGCCCTCTGTCCATTTGTTCAGTTCTTTTTTAAGGAGGCTTTTTAAAGCAACTGCCTGGGGACTGAGAAATGTTCTTCCAGCTCTGTCCTTCTACCAAAGCCACGCTGACCAGGAATTCAGGCTATGTGTGGAAATACCATTGCATTTCTGTGATTTTTAGAAGGCTATGGGAATAGTGACATTAAATAAACCACAGAGTTTCTGAAAGGGAGAAAAATAAAATATATTGCCAGCATTTCTAAAGAGAGTTGAGCTTTTAGCTTCTTTGAATTCACAGTTTGAGGTCATTCATCCAACAATATTTTAAGCATCACAATTTCTATTCTAAAATTGTAGCAGTACTTGAGGTATAGCTGTAGTCTATTTATGTAGTGCTTAGATGAGCTACTGCTACTACAGCAAAATTCTGGCTTTCAAGCAACTTCTCTGCATTTGCACTGTGTTGTTAAGCCCTTTTGTGTTGGAAGAGATTGCAATTTGTAGGATTCCTCAAGTCTTTGTACTTCCCATAGGACACAATGTAATAGAAAAAAAAAAAAAAAGGATTTCTGGTGCAGCTCACAATTTTGAAGTCTCAAATGCTTTCAGAATAGTAATTTCAGTTGCTTTCAGCAATTTAGCCCAGAAAGACGTTGCTTAGGTAGCTGAATAAATCTGCAAATCGGCTGAAGACTCTCTAAGACAGGGCCAAGGTTCTGTGTTACAGCTCTCTGGAAACACATGGCAAACACAAAAACATAAAGGACAGTTCAGGCAGTTCTAATTTCAAAGATATTTCTCACAGATATCTCTAGACAAACTGCAACCATATAGCAAGGGTGCAAAACCCTTGAAGGGAAGAGATCGACAGCATTGCCTTTAAGGGTTTGACAGGGTTCTGAAGCTGTAAGCTGTATACTTCTGACCAGTTTTGTGCTGCAAATAAGTACTGTAGGACTAAGATTTGCTTAGTCAGACTTGGTTGAAATTGTTTTTTAACTTAGTTTTATTTGACATGTGTTATAAAAAATTGGCTTCTTATGTTGAAAGTGCATGCGTGACTACGTACAGTGCGATGGCTTTCTTCAGGACATAGGCAAACTCACATGATGTGCCTTTTCTGTTGCACAGGTTGCGAACACAAAGAAGGAGACCGTTTTCAAGTGGTATAAGGATGGTTCTGGGATTGACGTTGATGAGGTGCCTGATCTGCAGAAGGGAGAATGTCACCTCAGTATTCCCAGGGTACAGTATCACCTACTGATTAGAAATGACAGCTTCTGCTTGATGTGCTATAGCTTTGACAGGCAGAGCACTAAACCAGCTATCATGATTTCTGTGAACCATTTTAAGAAAAAGCATATTTTCTACTCTTCAATTAGCTGGTGAGTAACTAGTGCTAGTAAAAGAGTATCTATTTTTGTTATCAGTTCAGACAGCTCATGCTGAAGTTGCTTCAGCGTCCTTAGTTGAACTTGTTCTTTCTTATTGGTCTATAATTTTTCAATTTGTTCAAGCACCACATTTCTGACAGTGTTTCAGTTTTATTGCCTAAAATGAATAGACTTGAGGCATATGGGTTTCTCAAGGTTTATCTTTATGCAAACAGGATAACATGACTTGCGTCTGAAGCCTTAGCTTGCATAGTTGCTGCCTTTGTCAAGTGCCAAAACCTCCCTGGATGGAGTTTTTCTGTTTTCAGCATAATGTGCATTCCATTTAATTAATTAATTTATTGGTTTCATATTCTTCTAATTTCCTTCCTTCATTTCACTTTCAAGAGGATATTGACTTTCCAGTGGCTTCATTTTTCTTGAGTAGACTTTTCTGGGGGAGGATATTTTCTGCTTGTCTTGAATTGCTCTTACTTGTCATTCAGTTATATGATGCTTCTACTATAATTTACTTGGTTGTGGACTTGTATAAAACTAAGATTCAAGTAAATAATTTCCAATCCATATATAATTGTTTATATTTTTTCCTTCAGGTTTTAAAATACATTAAATTAAAAACACCCAAACTAAAACCCTCTACTGCCTTTAATGCAGTATCACTATGTTAGATTTTATACTGTAAGCTCTCCAAGGGTACTGAATTCATTATTTAATTAACATAGATATAATTTGGCTACAGTTGTTGCTTGAATGAAAGCTGTTGAGTTGATATTTGGTAGGTTAAAGGATATAGATCTGTGGTTATGCGTTACACAGATTGATTCAAAAAAGTAAATATTTTCATTGAAGCAAAACTGCATTTCTAAAGTTTGTGTGGGTTGAAGTTACCCTCTGTTACATATTACTATACTACTTGTGATTTCTACTGACCAGGCTCAATCCTGTTTGTCTTTTTGGAACAAAAGGAAAAACATGGTTTCTCAAGACAATTGAACTGAAATCAGAATATGTTCAAGGCTTAAGAACTAACTACAGCTCAGTAAAAAAGCATGCATAAGCCATTCATAGTTTCCAGCTCATCTCTGGTAAGATTATTTAACCAGAATGCAGTACAATGTATGTTGTTTGATTTAGAAAATCATGCAGGGGTTAAGCAAATGTATTAGTATCAAGTTTGCCAGTAAATACCTTGTGTTTTCCTTGTAGCTGTCTCGCAAAGATGAAGGCGTTTATAAGGCGACACTATCAGATGATAGAGGTCATGATGTATCTACTCTTGAATTATCAGGAAAAGGTAACATTCAGCTTACTATATTGAAATAATGATCTCCACATGTTCTCAAGAGGTGTCAAAGAGGTGCCATCTTTGCAAATGACAAGTTAGCAAACATTTTGGGGGTCCTTTGCATTTCAATTCTCTTCTTATGTTATAAAGGCCTGAACTGCAGATCACCAGCATTATACGCAGATCACGGGGCAACATTGGGTGTTGTAATGATTAAACTCTAGCACTTTGACAAGCAAGAACTGAAGTAAGTTTCTAATCAGATGGACACCCCCTTTTATGTGAAGTCTTTTGTAGAGATCTCTCTCAAATTTGTTAAGCTTTAATGTCTACAAAAAAACCTTAATCACCAAACTGCTGAATGTGTTGATGTGGGAGTGTCAGTGGGGACTGGGAGTTATTTTGATTGTAAAATTGTAAAGCAGTTTTTGGGGGTTAACCCCAGTGGGCAGCCCAGCCCCACACAGCCACTTAATCACTCCCCCTCAGTGGGATGGGGAGATAACTGGAAGGGGAAAAGTGAGAAAACTTATGAGTTGAGTTGAGATAAAGACAGTTTAATAGGTAAAGCAAAAGCTGTGCATGCAGGCAAAGCAAAATAGGCAATGAATTCACTGCTTCCCATCAGCAGGCAGGTGTTCAGCCATCTCTAGGAAAGCAGGGCTCCATCATGTGTAACGGTGACTTGGAAAGATCAACACTGTAACTCGGAACGTCCACCCTTCCAGCTCTTTTCCCCTCAGCTCTATAAGCTGAGCATGATGTCATATGGTATGGGATATCCCTTTAGTGAGTTGGGGTCATCTGTCCCAGTTGTGTCCCCTTCCAACTTCTTGTGCACCCCCAGCCTCCTCACTGGTGAGTTGGTGTGAGGAGCAGAAATAAAAGGCCTTCATGTTGTGCAAGCACTGCTCAGCAATAGCTAATTTCTGTATTATCAACTCTGTTTTAGTCACAAATCCAAAAAATAGCCCCATACAAGCTACTATGAAGAAAATTAATTCTATCCCAGCCCAAGTCAGTAAAATCTCCACCCTTTATTCCATACTACTTATGTCATACTCAGGTCCCACACTATGTAATGCATCCTCATTAACCACCTCCTCCTTTCCTGTCCTTTGATATATACACAGATACCATTCCCTTAGTCTATGGATTTTCAAGCAAGGGGTTTCTTGACCTCTGGAATAAAGAAAAGGTACAGTAGTTCTCCATCTTATGATCAGGGATCCTTCCAGCTTCCAGAGACTGTACTTCAGGTACGGCAAAACTGTGCTGTGCTGGCAATATACAGTGAAATGCCTATTTAGAGAATTCACAGTGTCTAATTCTGTGGGTCCAGGAGGCTTTGAAAAGGGCAACCAGCAAAACCACAAGAATTGCAGTGTTAAACCAAACAGTGGGTCTCCTAAATGGCAGAGTTAGCCCTGAAATGTAAAGGATAAACAGAGAAGTTTAGCATGAACGGGGCCCTAAAAGACTGTATATTATATGGAGCAGGTTAGTTCAAGCTTAGTGTGCATTGGCATTCAAATGAAGATAGATGAAAATAAGAGTAAGAGAATCTAGTCTAAAATACAGCAATGACAGGCATTTAAATAAGGTTTCATATGTTATCAGATATCACAGTGAGCTGCTGCAATTCTATGAATATTTAAATTTGTTCAGTAAATAAAATGTTTACTTCTGCATCTATAGCAAAGACTGATCTGCTGCCAACATAAAAGATATTTACTTATCTTTGGTAGAGAGAGCTTCCCTGGGCTTCTTTGCTTAGGTCCCACCAACAAAGCCAAAGTGAACTTTGGTTCATCCTACCTGCCTGTAGACGTTTGACCCAAATAACAAACATTTTTTGCCAGATCCTAATAGAGGAAGAATCACATATTCAGAATTTAATTCAGTTTACAAAGATCGTAACATTTTTTTTTCAGCAGGTTGGGGAAGTACCAGCTTCCCCAGAAGAGGAAGATGAATATCAGACTGAGTTCTTAAGCTGTGGTTTACTTCAGAAGGCTGTATCATCACTTGATAGTCTCTAAGGCATATTTTCTCTGCATAAATTCTGCCTCTTATTCTTTCAGAAAAAAAATCTCATTTAAACAGTATAGTTAATATAACCCTACTTTCCCAGACATTTGTAATGTAACTTATGTATAGTATGCAACTCATATCCTCATGTCAACATGCTGGTAAAAGCATATTGGAGTTTGCAGAGGGTTACGGAATTGAATCATGATTTATTTTAACAGAAACAACAAACGTGCAGATACAGATCAATACAGACCAAATATACAAATAGTAATTTTTGAACTTCATCCATTTCACTGTCTTCCCTATTCATAAAAATTCTTCAGCCTTGAATATACTTTCTGCAGATTATGGCATTTCTTTCTTTCTCTCTCTTTCCATTTTACACAGTGACACTGAATAGGATTCTTCTGCTATGGAAGAGTTCCCTGCACTTCTGCCCTTGTCTCCGGGGTTCTCCCCTTCTGCAAACCCTTCAGCTCTGATATTTCAAAAGCTTGATATGATACCTGGCTTCTTGCTGTTGAAGGGATTTATGTTTGTCAAATGCCATCCTACAGGGAGCAGGTGAAAAGTTTTCACCTAGAATGCAGTAATTTCTCTTTCCCCTGTACTCTCCTTTGAATGTGAACTATCCAATTTTAATGACCTTTTATTGTTTCTGGCCTGAGGGCCAGAAGAGAAAGAGTTGACAGCAGACAGCTGACTCCACACACAGCAGACATACTCAGTGACACCGCAAAGAATTCATATGCTGTACACAAAGAGTCCAATTTTAATGACCTTTTATTGTTTCTGGCCTGAGGGGTACGAAGAGAAAGAGTTGACAGCAGACAGCTGACTCCACACACAGCAGACATACTCAGTGACACCGCAAAGAATTCATATGCTGTACACAAAGAGTCTTCTATTTGTCCTGTATACTCATTGCAATTTTAATGTGGTGTTTTATTTTTTAATTTTTTTTTGCCGAAGGATGTGAAGATTTTCCATATTGCTTTAGTTAAACTCAACATACTAAAACTACATTCTGATTGAATTTTGACAGTGCATTTACTTTTTTGTTTTCCTTTTTTTTTTTTTTTTTTTGTCCCTCTTCAGTGTACGATGATATAATTCTGGCATTGAGTGGAGTCAGTGGTAAGTAACTGCTATCTTGGATTTTCATGTAGATTTTTTATGTTAAAGCCATCTGAGCCTGAGGCAGAAAATTTTTATTGTAAGTAGGAAATCTCTGAGAGTCATGATGCTTATATTATTATGGACATGTTATTAAGTTTCTGAATAGGCAGTTGACCTTGCTAATTGACACTATTAAAAGGGAACAAAGCATTATTCCACCTGGCTTGTTTGGCTAAGATACGGTGGCATTGTTGTAGCAATAATTTTCTTCCTACCTCCTACTAGTGAGTGAACCTTGATACGGAGACAACGAGATTCTGATCCTGATCCCAGTGAGAAGCTGGGAGTCATTCCACTGACAGAAAAGGGGCTGCACAAGGATAACATTTTTATGCAATTAGAATCATGACAATACTGTTTCACGGCAATTACATGACTAGCTTATTATTTCACAATGGATCTTACTAGTCATAACACTTGTATATGACAAGAAAATCATAAACTCATACTGAACTTTCACCTGATACTAATCAGCAGATCTCCTTTGAGAGGCATGAACCATTGTCTCTCTTTGTGGTAGCTGAGAATCATGGCCTAGATCTTGATTTATTTTGTCCCGACAGTACAAGTAGTCCATTTAACTGTTTCCTCGCCATTCCACTATCCTGTTTGATCTGCATATATTATATTTTATGTAGGTAAGTCAGCCTCTCCACTGAAGATCCTTTGCACTGAGGAAGGAATAAGGCTCCAGTGTTTCTTGAAGTACTACAATGAAGAAATGAAGGTCAACTGGTCTCACAGGTAGATGAAAACATTTTTTCAATTTTAGTTTAGAAAAAATGGCATCTTTATAATTTACTGTTTATGATTCTGTGGCATTCATTCATTTAGTAACCAGACCACATCAATGAATTTCTCTTTCCAGCACTTCATATTGTCTTTTCACATACTTGGTACATAGAAATATTAACAGACTTGTCCAACACCTGTCAGGAGGGCTGTAACAGTCAGGTAAAAAGAATCTACAGTATTCAAGATTCTTATGCAACACAAAACTTTTTATCTTCCACTAAATTATCTGATTGATTAAAAGACAGCAAAATATACGAGCACTATTTTCTCTTCAGGGCTGCCATTTTCTTTAAATGGACAAAATTGTCCTCCAGTACTAGGTGAATACCAAGGATCCACTCTCACAGTTTAATAAAAGATTGTGTTAAGAAAGGAATTTAGGTTTTTTTTTGTTGTGTGGTTTTTTTTTTTCCCCCAAACTGATATGGTTTTAACCCAAAATATTTTAATACTGTTCCTTTTCTTTGAAAAGATATTCAATGGGGCACAGAATATCTTTGAGAATAGCCTTCAGCGCTGAGAATATGACCAGAAATGGTCTTTAAAGTTCCCAATAGTATTCCACCCTCATGTTACATTAATCTTTGACTTTCGAGGCACTCTATTCATCAGTGTATTTAAAGTTAAATGTTCAAACCATTTCCTGTGTCAGGCCCTCATTTGTTTGAAACCACAGGTAAGGTTTGGAATGATTTTAAAACTCTTCAAGTGGTTTCAACTTTCACTTTCCATGATGGCCTACAACGAGTGAACTGGTCTGACTTGCACAGGAAGAGGCTGGTTTATCAGCATGTTGTCCTAGTTTTGCAATGCTGTCCAGCCCTTTATTTCTATGAAGACAGGAAAACACGAAAAGTGTCAGTGATCATTGTGTTCAAGGAGCTCGAGAACACTTCTGCAAGGGTGTGCAGCTGCACTTATAACTCAAGCTCTATATTCAATAAGTTCTGCTCATCTTTCTTTCAGTAAATATGATACTAATATGATGGAAAGGAAACGAAAAATATTTTTTGCCTCTGTCTTTTATATATCTACTTGAGTTTTAAAAGTGACTTAGTCCATTCCAATGTCCAGTTCATAGAAATATAAAACTAGAAAAATACTACATGGCTAATATGGAAATAGCAGTGTGCATATTTATATTTACATACGGACACTTCCCCCCCTAATATTTCAGATTTTGTAATGTCTAACACAATGATCGTCTTGAAGATCATTGAATACAGATTTTGAACAAATACCATTTCAATTATTCCATGAATACAATGATTAGAAGCTAGAGTTGTTAAAGCTAAAACAAAGACTAAAACAAACAAATGAAACTACCTTCCCCAGCCTCTCCAAACCTCCCCACTCTTTTAAATGGACTTCTAGATTTTTTTTTCCCAGAAAAAATAAAAGGCTAGATAATTCATGGTTTTTTTACTGTTGTGTGCACAGCATGAAACATGCCATGCAAATTTCTAGCTAGCTTTGAATTATCCACTATACTGTATAGCAGGGAACATAATACAAGTCCTAAATCTGTCATGCATCATCCACTCATGGCACAGTGGGGAATATTATATATAGTATTTTCTAATATATAGTAGTTTCTATCCAGTTATCTAATTTGGTACACTGACCCATTGAAAGTGGTCTGTTTTGCATGCTCTCCCTAGATATTTTCTTCTATTTCCAGTCTTCAGAACAGGTTATGGACCAGAAGAACCACTGATCTGAATCAGTAGGGCATTTCTTATATTCTTAGCTTAGGAACTGATGATAACTCAATAGAACAGTACTTTTTTTAAAGAGCTGTTCATTAATTATCTGCAGTTAAAAAATTTGCTTCTTGTCTTGTTCTTAAAAACAAAAGCATGTTTTGACTTAATGCAAGAATAATAAATTCTATAAAAATATTTTATTCTTTTCTTAATCGATTTTTGAAGTTAATGAAAGGTAAAGATTTTTTCCTCATACGAAAATGTTATTTGCCTATAGTTTACTATTCTGATGTATTCCATGGTAGTGTGTATGAAGTGTACAGAACTCTAAAGTCATGCACCATTTTTGCATACAGATATGTATGTGCATATAGACACAAACACAGATGATTGTGCATGTGGAGTGAAGGAGGATGAACAAATTAATCTTTGAAATGAAGGCTCAAACTAATGGTTCCAAAGTGTTTCATACACCCACTAAAAAGAAAAGAATCTGTGAAATTGCTCTCATTAGTTGCAATTTATCTGTAGTTTAGGAATACTATGTTATCCTTTGTAACTTTTAATAGATGATATCCTATGGAGAATATACGTGAAAAGAATGTTCAGACTCATTTCTATTCATTTTTTCAAGGGAATCTAAGATTTCTTCTGGTGAAAAGTTGAAGATTGGAGGTGGTGAGGACATTGCCTGGCTGCAGATATGTGAACCCACTGAAAAGGACAAGGGGAACTACACCTTTGAAATCTTTGGTGACAAGGAATCCTACAAACGCACACTTGATCTGTCTGGACAAGGTATATTTATAAAACCATACATATGTGGTGGATTTTCATGGATTAAACGGAATTAACTGTCAATAATCAGAGCAATGACAGTAGAAAGATAAAACCTTTGGTCAAAACCAGTTGCAGTTTATTTGCATAACTGTTACGATCTTTTTAGTCTTCTATCTGTTTTCACAACCAGTGGCATTGTGTTCCTGGGGTTTGGTTTCCCATTTTGCTACTGTGTGACTCAGTATAGGTTTTAAAAAAGCTTTAACATGGGCATGTGTTTAAATGTTTATACTAAACTCCAAATGCAAGTTATGTTCATGGACAATAACTCTCTCAACTATTTTGTTATAGCTTTTGACGATGCATACGCAGAATTCCAGCGACTCAAGTAAGTGCTATATCTTTTGCATTTTAATCTGTAACAATAGTCTTAATTTACAGGAAAAAAAATACTAAAAATTTCATTAATAAAACTATATATTTTGTTTCCTCTCCTCAACAATTTTAGGGCAGCTGCTTTTGCTGAGAAGAGTAAGTTTATTTTACATTTTATCAAATATATTCTACAACATAGTCTGATGTTCTCTTTGAGGCATCCATCATGATATGCTGTCACAGCTTTCAGAGTTCTGTGGCTGCAGAAATCCCCTGTTAGTGCATAATACAACAAGAATAATAGTAATTTGTGGGTTTATTTGTTTTTAATTCTAGTGGAAATCCACTAAAAGTTTTACCCATTTTGCAAACAACTATATTTTCCTGTGTCTGCAGAGGTTTTGTGAGGTGTGGGCTTCAGGGTGTCACACAAGGAGGTGTTGACTCTGAAAGCTGATAATGATACTAGATATTGGGAACTAGCTATTAAGTAAAAACTTACCTGTTAATGCTTGTTGGGTGCAGTTCTTGCTGAGGCACAGATAGTGGGGAAGCTCGTTACTCTTAGGGGCTATAGGAATTCTGGTACTTTGATATCAGTTCCCCTGGTAATGAGAAGATGCTTCTGTCTACAAAGAGAGTGGCAGAACAGGTTTTCCTTAGATCTCAGATACCAACAAGATGCTAACAGCATCCTCCTTACTTTGCTCTGTGCCCAAAGCACAAACTGTCAAGCTCAGCCAGTAGTTTTAAGGTTATTATGTGTACCAATTTAGAATGCTGTAGTACAATCTCTGCTTAAAAATCTGGGGGACCATCAAATATCTTAAAAAGAAAAAACACAAAATATCACAGAAATAGTATTATTTTATGTTTAATTAATCAAGAACTACATTTTTTTTTAAGAAAAGTCCAAACAAAAAATGTGACTAAATGGCACCAAGTTATAAAATCATTAAAAAATGACTAATTTTTAGTTCTAAATATTACACGACTCACATGTTTTTCTTAAACTCCTAGATCGTGGAAAGGTCATTGGTGGTTTGCCTGACGTCGTTACTATAATGGATGGGAAGGTAAGGACAGTTTTTGTCAAGAAGCCATGCTGACTGGCGAGAGATTTGCTTTCATGGCAAATGGGAAGCAAATGTGGATGATTTTGTAGAATCAGAGAGCAGAAGCAGGATAATTTAAACCACCTAATGGTAGTAGTTTAATTGAGACACATGCAAAGTCACAAGTGAGCATACGTACACTGTAAGCTGACTATTTAGTCAGGGGAGGCATAGCCTGGTTCAGATCTTGGGCAAGCACGGTCAGCGTCAAGAGGAGCTGGTCTTTTGTACAGATCATGTAGAGGCTCTGAGTTAACTGCATACTCAAATCTGGGCTGGCTTTCAGCTCTGTGTACTGAGCAGAGCAGTTCAAGGGGAGAGTCCACTCCTGCCCTGTAGGAGAAACTGAAGGGGCAAGGGGAAGCAGCTACCCTCTGAGACCCAGTGTAACAGAAATAAAAACTAGGTCTCATTCTCCAGTGTGCCAGACATAGACTGTTACGGCTAGTAAGAGTAAAAGAGGGTAAAGGACTTGGACCAAGAGGCTAAACTCTCCCTCTTCCTACATGTTGGAGGCTAGACCCATTACAATATATAATTGTGGGAGATTGAAGGCCAGCAAATACACTTTTTTTTTTTTACATCAATAATAACTGAACTCCCAGATACAAAGTCAAAACAGGTAAATCTTCACAAAGTCCTTTCCTAGGTCAGTTTGACTGGTGGAGATGAAATTTTATGATGCTAACTGACTGGTGTCCCTTACTGGGCTTTTTGTCATGGTGGAGCAGGATCTTATGCAACCTCAGCCCAAACTCTTGGGATACTTAGACAGAAGGAGAAGACTATTAGGCTGAGCTGCTGTTAGTCCTTACAGGTGCAAGGAAGTACTGGAACTCAGTCTCTCCATCCTGGGGGTGAGTTCCAAACTCCAGATACCCAAGCCTTCAGTCCAGGAAAGACAAACTCTTTTCACCCTTCGCACACAGACAGCCAACTTCTTGTCTGCTTTCTCCTGAAGCAAATCTTTTATTGGATGCTCTGTCCTTCTCTGTGGGGAGAAACTAGGTCTTTTCAGCCTGGGCAGAAAAATGACTGAATGAGGAAAAAATATCTGCAGCATTGTGCAGGGTGCAGAGGAGGTACTTGGAAATGATTATCCAGCACTTCTCACAACACAAGAACTAGGGAGTGCCTAATTACATGGTCATTACAGGCTTTAAAGAATCAAAAGGAAATATTTTTTCAAGTGGTTCATAATTAACTTGTGTCTTAGTACCTTAGGCGAAAATAGATCTGGGTCCAAAAAAAAGCCCATAGGAAATATCATGAAAGGAAGTCCACCGGGGACCATTAAATACAATATTCTCGATACAATTTGTGCTCGTAACCAGTTTATAAGCCACCAAATTGTGGAAAGCAGGAAGGTATACTGGGAATAGGATCACGCTATTCATCCTCTGTATTTTTGTGCGTTTTCTGAAGCAGTTGCTTATGACTTCTAAATGAGCTAGATGGACTTTCATTCTGACTGACTATAGCAGATCAGCTCATGAGTCAATGTGACTCTTACCATCTGCTGGCTATCAAGAGCATGTTGCTCAGGCTGTTGATATCTCGTGTGTGAAGTGCATCTTCAGAGAATATAGCTGTGTCACTTTGTGCGGAAGCTGTATTTCTCATCACCAGAGTAAGAGGTTGCACACAACTCCTCCAACTTTCTATGTACTTGGCCATTTTCTGGATATCCAGGAGCAGCCTCTTTACAAAGAAGTGGGATCATGTGGGCCTTGCAGGGGATGCTGAAAGCTACTCAGCTCTGGGCCAGAGATAATTTTCGTCTTGGCCCATTCCTTCCATTGTCTCTAACGGGTGTTCACACGAGGTACCTTCTTATTGTGGTAGACAGAGGCTCCTCACATCAAGAAAGCTAGTCTCTGAGGAGGTTAGGTATAAGTCACTCTATGATCAACATCTGAAAGCAGTCTAACTTTAAGGAAACAACTTGATGAAGTCACCCCTGCCTTCATGCACAGGCTAGCTGCAGTTTCCTCGTACAGTCATGCCCTCAATCCCACAACCTTAAATTAAGAAAATGTTGCATAGTGAGTTTCCGGAAGTAAAAGGCTTCAAAAGGGGCCTAATCGTGTGAGGATTAAATAACTGAATATGTGAAGAGAAAATCTGATTCCTGAAATCAGGCAAAACAGAATGGATCATAAGGAAGTGAAACTTTAAAATCACCTCTAAATTAAATATAAACAGGCACCATGCAAGAATCATGCAAGTATAAGTGTGAGAAGTAACTATCCAAAATAAAGGGCAGATAGTTTTTCTCATGCAATGGAATGGTATAACTACATAAATATATGGACAGAAAACAAAGCTTCACTAGTGCTTCTTAGGAAAGCATAAGTGATTTGAAGACAGCTCTATAATTTAATAACTTAGAACAGGCCCAAATATATCCGTGGAATATATCTGTTCTCTGATAAGTTTTAAATATTAACTTACTAAGACAATTAATTATTATGAATTAATTATTAATTGCTCTTAAATGAGGTCACTTTTGAGGGCAATTTTTATGAAATGTTTCCTGAGTTACAGAAAAGATGACAAGATTTAAACTCGTGATATTAGACTTTGATTTCCCAAAATTTTATTTTCGTGTTTGCATCATTACTACTTTAAATATTTTATAGTAAGGCTAGTTCCTATAGATTATTAGTTAACTTTACATCCTACATGATATCACTTCTTTAAGAGTACTCACACATTTAGATAGATTGTCACTAGGTTGTACCCAGAGCATGTAAACATCTCTTCAACATTCCCCTCTGACTGTGGAGGCATGTAGTATGCAAGAGTACTTCTATTTGTGAATGTACAGCACTTTAAATCACTTAAGATTTCTTGCTGTTTTATTTTTTTCTGTGAGTTATATCATGCTTAGTCATTCATCATAATTCACGAAAAATATTGCACAAACACATGCACATGTGCACGCAGATGGACGTTCTCTGCTCCCTCTGGATCGGGATTCTGCAAAGACTGAAGGGGAATATGGAGGGATGAGAATATAAGGAAGCATTCTGATAGAGACTATTGGGTTTGGGTTGTTCATGGTTTGGTTGTTTTGTTTTGTTTTTTTTTTTATTATTTTCCTAACACAATATGTGACTTTCTTAAGGTGACTTTTAATTATGTAGGGCAGAATTTTGGACAGCATGAGATTCAAGCAAAGGTGAACAAAGTAGACGCTAATCAATACAACTGCTCAAACGATGCTTTCATTCATTCTGTCATCACTGGTCCTAAATATGTAAAATTTACATACATACACATATGGGGGTCAAAATGGAGTTCAGCTGTAACTCTATAGAAATTTGGACATGGAAATTTTATGGGCTTCTCCAGTGTCCTTGGAAAATACCTGAGCTGCCAGGATGGCCTACTAAGTCATCTCAGCTGTTCTCTGAATACACTATACATGCGTGTAACATTTTTTCAACATTTATGTATTATTTACTCTTCATGAAATAGTTCCATTTTACTAGACAGCAGCACCTGGAATCAATGTCCAATGATTCATATTATATATTGTATTTTTTTTTTTTTTTTTTTAAGCATCTCAAGCTATATCCTCAGGAGCCCTTGGTCAGAAAAGATTTGCTGAGTTCTCCTCCCTACTGTGTTGAGGGAAACTTCAAGGATGTTTTTAAACCTATCATTGCCTGAACCTCCTGTCAGACTAATGGGTTGTCAGGAGTCTCCTGCAGGCAGGACTGCAATGACAGTCCAACTTACCATCTTCAGACACTCTTACCTTGAAGCCATTACTGTATCACATTCACTTGTAAGATGGTGAAAAGATTGAATCAAAGACAAAAAAATGTTAGGGTCTCTACTTTCCAGTCCTCCAAAACACGATAACTGTCTTACCTTAATTAACGAGGAATAAGAAATGCCTGAAAGCAATACTGAGAATATTCGGGTTAAACAAATCCGACTGATCCTTAAAATTACGTCTTTTTTTTCCTCCCTCAGACGCTGAATCTGACCTGTACTGTATTTGGAAATCCTGACCCTGAAGTAGTTTGGTTCAAGAATGACAAGGTCTTTGAACTTAATGAGCACTATGCGTTTTCACTGGAACAAGGGAAATATGCCAGTTTAACAATCAAGGGGGTGACCTCAGAAGACTCGGGCAAATACAGCATCCATGTCAAGAACAAGTATGGTGGGGAAACAGTGGATGTCACTGTAAGTGTGTACAGACATGGTGAAAAAATGCCTGAAATAAAGCCAGGCCAGCTTGCTAAACCCAGGCCGATACCACCTTCAGAAGAAGTCCTCAAACCTGAGGCAAAATCCAATAAGTAGTAAAACTTGGTGCGATGTTTGACAAAGAGAATACACTAGCTGTAGTTAAAGTATTCCCACACATAACCGATTGGTAACAGCCGAAGGGAAACTGAGCTTTTAGGAGTAGGCTTTAGGGAGGTAGCTGTGATACGGTGCTGTACACATCTGCAACGATCTCATTTTGAATATATGTAATAGGGTGGGACTTGCAAACAGCAAAACCCCAAAAGCCTGCCAAAGGTTCCCAAATGCAATGGCAGGTTGCACAAACCCACAGTAAACCTCCATTTCCACCCTCCCCAACCCCCTGCAAAAAAACCCCGAACAAACAAGAACCCTTTGAGAACAAGTAAGAGTGACCTGCAGTTAGGTACATATTCAGAGATGGTTCCTGCTCTGTTACTCACACAGTCCCTTTGGCTTTGAAGCCTCTGACCATGTGATAGTCTCTATTTAATAGTGATATTGTTGTTTTATAGTGTGAGTTTATCTTTAGTAGACTTTTACAAATGTTTACTGTTTACTCCTTGAAGTATAGGTCACACGGTTGTATTTTGTTTTTCTTGCTTTGTGTTAATAAAAGTTTAAAAGTCACCTTTGCTACTCACTGCTCCAAATCACACCTAACTAGTTCTGTTTACTCTCTTTCATTCTTTAATTATTGCTTATTGCACAATTTCACAGCTGGTAGCATGCAGACTATTGACTTTCAATAAAGAATGCAAATTATGGTTAATCACAGTCACTGGGTGGCACTTGCAGCATTAATTTTACTCTTTACAATACAGGTCAAGATGCAAGCTCAAACTAGTACTGAAAAACATGTATACAATACAGTCACTTAGGATAATTATGTCTTTGATTCTCCTCTATCCAAAATGAATAACAGAACTCTTCCATGGTTGAAGTAATGTTCTGCTAGCAAAGAGTTCGATATGTGCTTATCATGAAATGTTCAAATAGAATGGGCTTTGGTAAGATTACTCGCATATCTATGTCGGGCATTTGCAGCACTGGCGTTTTTGGATCAGATTCTCTATTCAATAAACGTCCATTTATCTACCTAGATGAACATTTGCAATTTGCTAACCAGCTTTCAGCAAAGAGTTCTTCTAATGGTGAGTGACACTGGTGGTACAAACATCCCGATGTGACTTCTCCCAGCCTCTAGGATAAATGTGAGGAAAAGGCAACACTGTGGCAGGCAGGGGAGCTTGGATGGGAGGTGGCCTGGAGAAATGGCACTCTGCAAAATTTCCACCGGGAAAACTGAATGGAAGTGTTTGGCACAAGCAAACTTGTAACTTGTGTTTGGGGTCATGGCTGAAAGCCAGTGCTGAGTCTCCGACAGCCTCTGAGCTTAAGAGTGTAAAATATAGAAATAATTGTTCTGGGGGTGGGGTGGGGGG
>JMFS01017397.1:0-12588 GCA_000699545.1 Podiceps cristatus | reverse complement strand
AAAAAAAAGCTTCCTGCAGCTCTGATGAGAAGTATGCATAGCCTCCTAACGCCCTCCCCCTCTCTATAGGGGCCTGGCAGTCACACGGTAAACAATAGCCCCTCGGGCAGCTCCTGGGGAAAATTAACCCCATCCCAGCCGCAACCAGGACACCGGGTCATAGAAAGAATCACAGAATGGTGTGGATTGGAAGGGACCCCAAGGATCCCCAGGGTCCCACCCCCCCTGCCACAGGCAGGGACACCAACCTCCAGGCCTGGACCTACACGAGGTTGCCCAGGGCCCCGTCCAACTGGCCTTGAACACCTCCAGGCATGGGGCATCCACCCCCTCTCTGGGCAGCCTGTTCCAGCACCTCACCACCCTCTCTGTAAAAAACTTCCCCCTAATATCTAATTTAAACCTTCCCTCCTTCAGCTTTAGAGGGTCTTTGAGAACCAGTCAAAAGGGCCGATTTAGGTGCCCTGAAGGAATAAAAATCTTCCCCACACCCCTGCTCCGTCCCAAGAAGAAAAGTAAGTGGGAATCCACGTGAAAACGTCCCACTCCTGCGGGTGAACAGGAGGGTGAGCGATGGCTGCAGCAGAGCACTGCCGGGCCGCACGCGCTTCCGGAGGGGGCTCCTACATGGCCAACACGCTGGGAGCCGAGGGACCCCAGGACCCGGCCATTTCCCGCCATGGGTTTCTTCCTCTGGCCATCATCACCCCAAGCCAACCCCTCCGAGGGCCAGTTCTGGCCGCGTTTCAGGACCCGCTGGTGTACACCGTCGTGTTTGTTCCTAACAGGGTTCAACCCAGGAAAGCACGAGACTGGGGAAAGCGTGTCTGATACTCCTCCCGAGTCGAGTTGGAAGCACAGAAAGTCACTTCTCTTTAGTAGCCACCCAGTGAATCCCGCCAAGGACCTGCCGGCTCTGCCCCTGGGCACGCATCTGTGGCACGGGCTGCCCTGCTCTCTCTTGCAGAGGTCAGGGAGCTGAATTCAGGCCCTGGCTCGGTGCCTGGGGGAGGCAGGCTGCGGTCGGGGATGCCCAGGGCTGCCTGGCTGCGTAGCAGACAGCGTGGCATTTCTCACTATATATCTCACCGCAAAACACGGCTGTGCCGAGCCCTGTCAGGCTTTGGTGGCTGCCTCTCCCCTGAACGGTGCTGTCTGCAGCCCTTACCCGTCTAAACCAGCCCACAGCAAAAGAAGCCAAAGGAGAAAACCTCCTTCGATAGTTTCCCAGCTGTGACCACAGAATAGCCAGACCTTGAAAAGAAACAGCGGAAGACTCGACATTTTTGTTCAGGCCATACTCAGGAGGAAAGTATGGGCAATCTTGTGGTAGAGGACACTGGTCACTTGGCATCAATGCGATACCAGGCTATGTGCCTCACGGGTAGAAGGGAAATAAGGACAAGTAAACCATTTTATCCACTCCCCCCTCACAATTTTCCAGTAGGGAAACTTTACTGTAGAAATCATCGCAGCCAAAAAAAGAAGCTGTTTTGTACATTCCTACTGCAATTACCAAGACAATTACCATCAACACTATTTACCAGGAGGCCCAGCTGACTCACTGCTACTTAAAACCTTTGAACAGAAAACAGATTTAAGTCTTAAGACATGCTTTCACTTTGTCCTCCCGTGAGCTGAAGGCAGGCACACCTCTGCTCTGCTCTGTCATGAAAGGGCTCAAAGAACAGCATCAGAGTTAATACATTTTGCCTTAAAATCAGCAGGTCAGAGTCTGTAGGTTCCTGAAATCTCATGCAAACCAAGGGTTACCCTATATTCATACCTAGTTATGCTGTTGGATAGTGTCAGAAAAGAGTGAGATTTGGAATATATTTTAAAAGTTGACTATAATAGTGTATTGTTACTACATTATTGAATGTCCTATTATATATAAAAAGCATCAAGACATGTAGCAGTATCTAAAGCTCTGTGAGGAAACAAAAAGAAGAGTCCCCATGTTGACGGTAATTCCAGATATAATTGATACTTTTGCACAGATTTTGACTGTTCATAATGGAGGTAGATGATGTTAGAACAAGGCTGTGGAACAGTAATTTAAAGGTGAAGTTTTTGCAAGTTGTGTTTCCTTTTAAAGGATAATAGTCTAGTCTGTTATATTTGGTATATAAAATCTCATCTGTGCTTGAAGGTTTCTGTTTAACTGCCATGGGTGAGTTGTTTTAAAACAAAATCCTATCCTCACCTATGCAGGTTTTCAGTACAGCCCCTCAAAAACTATTGATTTGCTGCTAGAGGGCTAAATTTTAAAACAGCATCTAAAGGGGTCCTGAAAGTCCAAATGGAAACCGTTACCGTAACTCGCTCAGGCACTTTGAGCATCCCTGGTCACTTGGAGCAGTTTCCCGAAGCGCTTAAGTCTCAGGGGGGTTCCGTCTCCTTCAAAGCCGTCGGGAGCCGGCCCCGGGACACGGGGCTCGGGGCGAGCATCCTGCCTTGCTGAGCCATGGTGCGAGCGGCAGCGAAAGAGAAAGCTGGGCTTTCTCCTGAGTCCCCTACGGCTCCAGCACCGCTAAAGCCTGCTCAGCCCCACGTTAAGGCAGCATCTCCGAGCGAACGGGAGGCTCCAAGGTGGGAACCTCCTCCCCAGATGTCACCTCCTGCGATCCCCCTCGCGCCTGCGGCCGGCTGAGGCCGTCGGGGACGGCTGCCGTGGCAGGAGGCCTTGCGGCCATCTCCTAAAGCTGTGCGCTACCCAAGTCACCCGGTGCTGGGGCAGTGGACAACAGCATCTGAGACAGCCACGGTGTCCCCTGCGTTTCAGTTAGGGGGTGGAAAAGGGTGGCAAGTGTTACATTTGCAGCGTCTCCTACACTATACCAGGATGAGAAGCAACTGACAAATAAAAAGAAATTAAAGCATTCTTGCTAATATAGCTGAAATAAATGGAAAAGAAAATGTTTCCACATCTGGTTACAACTCACCCAAGGGACTAATTTCACAGATCACGATGAGGAAGAGGAGGTAAGGAGCTGTATCCCTACATCTGCTCGAGTTAATACTCCTAATGCCTTGTAAGTTTTTGCCTTCTGCTCATATATAACCCGGAGCGAGGACATGACAGAAGCAGTCCCTTCTGGCTCATATACCGTGGACAAACACGTGCTTTTCCCTTTACAGCAGCATTTTCATTCGGCACGCGCCTCCACCGCTCTGGGAGAGAAGCAAGCCGGCCGTGCACAGGGCTGCCCCTCTCCCCTTCCCCTGGGGTACGCAGTTAGGCAGCCTGGCTCCAGCCCTGCCTTCCGGCCCGTAACCCGCCAGTCGCTGCCCGGTTACGGATTGCCCGCTGATTCACAAAGTCGGGGCTCTGCCCTGTCTTTCCAGTGAGAAGGCGCTAAAAGGAAACAGTCTTAACCAGGCAAGGTGAGCTACTAAGTTCGATAATGGGTATGACAAAAGCTGGAACTGTCAGGAGTACGAGGGGTGTGGGAAGCGTTCAAAGGGAACTGCAAAGTGCTGTCCTTGGGCAGGATTGGCCCCACGCAGCAGGACACTGGGGGATAACCGACTGGAAAGCAGCTCTGCAGAGAAGGACCTGGGGTCCCAGACCCCAAGCTGACCACGACCAGCAATGCACCCTGGGGTAAGGGTGGCCACCAGCCTCCTGGGCTGCCTCGGGCAGAGCGTGGCCAGCGGGTCGAGGGAGGGGATCCTGCCCCTCTGCTCAGCACGGGGGAGGCACAGCCGGGGGGCCGGGTCCAGTGCTGGGCTCCCCGGGGCAAGACAGTCATGGGCTTTCTGGGGCACATCCAGTGAAGGGCCACAAAACTGGTGAAGGGACTGGAGCATCTCTCACGTGAGGAGAGTCCGAGAGAGCTGGGACTGCTCAGCCTGGAGAAAAGGAGGGTCGGGGGATCTTATCCATGTGTATCAAGACCTGATGCAGAGGGGACGTAAATAAGACTGAGCCTGACCCCCCAGTGGTGTCCAGTGGCAGGACAAGAGGCAATGGTCACAAATTTAAACACAAGAAATCCTATTTATACACAAGAAAACAAACACTCCCTCTCCCCGCCCCACTGTGAGGTCGGTCAAACACAGGAGGAGGTTGCCTAGAGAGCCTGTGAGGTTTCCATCCTTGGAGACTCTCCAACCCTGACTGGACACAGCCCAGAGCAACCTGCTGTCACGGACCCTACCTGAGCAGAGGGTCCCTTCCAACACCAACTATTCTGCAATCTCCTTTATGGAAAACTCCTAAATGTAATTGATTACAAAAAAAAAAAAAAAAATTGAAAGAGCCTTATAAATTAGCTTTTTTGATTGTGTATAGTTTCTAGGATGCATGCACATGTTTCAGTGTAAAAGTTCTGATGGTCCAATAAGCAGTGTCCAACATGAGTTGTAGTTCGCATATAGAATCGCAGAATCATAGACTCACGCATGGCTTGGGTTAAAGGGGACCTTCCCAGCCCACCCAGCCCACCCCCTGCCACGGGCAGGGCCATCTGCAGCCAGACCAGGTCGCTCAGAGCCCCGTCCAGCCTGGCCTTGGATGTGTCCAGGGACGGGGCTTCTGCCACCTCTCTGGGCAACCTGCGCCAGGGCCTCACCGCCCTCAGCGTAAAAAAATTCCTCCTTCATAAAAGCTTTTCTTCTGAAGAAATAATATTTCTGAAGTACATATAGGGTATTTGGTCTACAACTTCTACAGAGAAAATTACCCATCAGTGAGGTCAGTAGCTAAAAAATCTATGAGTAATCATAGAAGTGTCCAGAAGAGAACTGTCACTGATCTTCTACAAAGAATGAGCAACAAAGCAATTAAGTAGTCATGTGAGATCTTACAAAAGTTTGCAGCAGAACTGGGAAGTGACTTTTAAGTTTCCTAAACTGTTCCGCTATCTAAACTCCTAATTTAGTAACTTGTAATGATTACTAGAATCATAGAACGGTTAGGAAGGGCCCTTAAAGACCACCCAGTGCCACCCCCTGCCACGGGCGGGGCCACCTGCCGCCAGCCCAGGCTGCTCCAAGCCCCGTCCAGCCTGGCCTTGGACACTGCCAGGGCTGGGGCAGCCACAGCTGCTCTGGGCAGCCTCTGCCAGGGCCTTCCCGCCCCCCGGGGGAAGAATTTCTCCCTTAGATCTAATCTAATCTTCCCTCCTTTAGTTTAAAACCATCCCCCCTTGAAATGCTTAATATATTACTAAGAGCTTTATGGGGTTCTAGGAAATATGGAAGTATGAGTGCCCAGGGAAGTGCTTAAGTTCATGCTGCGCCCATTTTCAGTGAAACACTGAAATCCTAAATTTGAGAATCATTCCCCTGGCACTTCCCCAGCAGCTGCAAAACACAAACTAAATGTAAAACCAGCTTCAGCCTCAGTAAAATATATCTCAGAGCATTTATTTGTATTTTCTACGTCATATTGACATTTCCACGCACACGTCGCTGTTGAGGATCCCCACGCTACAGCCAGTGTCCCTGCTGCCATCGGCTGATTCTAGGTGGTCCACCACGATGCCCGCCTGCACTGGCCACCCTAGTCCCCAGCCCCCATGGGCACGTAGGGCACGCAGCAGCGTGTGGGGCGAGAGCCCGTCTCCCTGGGGACATTTGAGGACATCAGACACTGGGCTGGCCAAGCCGAGCCGACCCTCTGCATGGTGCCAGCAAGCTGCTCCAGCCCCGGGTGATGCTTGGCCTCCGGTGCCAGCCTCTAGCATCCATCAGCTTCGTACGGCGCCTGCCACGGAGCCCAAAATGGCCCTCTCCCACCTCGGCTGCCTCTCCTCCCCACGGGACTCTGCCCACCCTCTCCAGCTCCGCTGGTGTTGCTTGACCCGCAGCTAAACAAGCCCATCCGCAGGTAGACACACCTTCACCCGCTCCAGCCACGCGCCCAGGGCTTTGCGGCCGGCAGGGCAGAATGGAACCCTCACCGCTCAAAACCACCTCAGGGCTCCAGTTTTGGTAAGTGTTGTGGCCTGCTCATTCCCCTCCACCTACAGCAAAGCTCCCTGCGGCCCTGGTGAGAACCGGAGCAATGCTTAATTTGTTAGAGGTCATCAGTGCTTTGGTAATGAAGCTACAATCCTTTTAAAAATAGATTTTAAACCAATTCATCCTAACCTTGCTGATAAACTCTGAACTGAGCAAGAGTTGAAGATAATTATTCTTTTAAAAGCAGATTTTATTTTTTTTTCCTGCATGCGCTTTAAATTATCTCTGCCATCCCCACACGAATCTTTGATAATATTAATGAACTTCAGAATCAGGCTGCAGGATCAGTTTGCTGCGTCAAACTACAAGTGGTGGGAAAAAATATTTGAAAGTGATAAAGGAGGAAACATGGTAGATATCTTACTGTCAATATCAAAGGCATTAAATCAAGTTCAAAGGAGATCGTTAAAATTTATGCAGCCTAAAATGCAAATCAGCGTACATGTAACTGCTAAACTATAAACTGCTATAATGGTTTAAGGCAAATTCCATAAAAATCTGTGCTTGCAAAATGTATGTATCCTTTCTGCCTTTGTTGGATACTTTCTCATTTGATAATTCTGAGTATTCCCTTTCATATTAGGGGGACAATAATTTTAACTACTATATCTTTCAAGAGTTCTACCTTAAAAATGTAGTTTCAGGAAGAACTAAGGTATATAAAGGCTTTAAACAGATATTTCATAAAGTAAACATTTTTCCTTAGTTGCTTTGAAACTTTCACTTTGCTTTTGGAGAAACTTTGGTGAAGTTTCAGATTGCACCCTTCCCTCCTCCTTTCATTCTTACTATTGAACAGCGTCTTCCCTTCAGCCTCTGGAAGTGCCATCTGGGTTTTGTTCAGTTGCTGCGTGGCCTCAGCGCCCCGTTCCCGTAACTCGGAAGCCCGTCTGACAGCTACAGCCCGGCCAAGCGCCCGCAGCACCTCAGGGCGTTGCGCTGCCTGCTGCCACCCCCTGCAAGCACAACCCCCTGCTCTAAACACCTCTGAAGGAACCTCCCCACCGTTCCTCAGGTGCATGCCATACACGCCACTGCTCCAGAAATTCTCCAGGCAAAATTATTCTGACCTTTCCTGGTCTGTAATACTTTCTAAGCCTCCTATTATTACTGCTGTTCTATAATTCTCCCATATCCTTATATATTTTTTTACAAGTCTAGTTTCCAAAATTAGATGCAGCATGCTAAGATTAACTACATCAGAGCCACCTAATGATATTCAAATCCTCAGAGAACTCTTATTAATGCTTCTCAGAATAACATTTGAGGGGACTCATATTTGCTGGGATCTATAGTTCTCCAATCGTTCCTATCACCCTGCTGAGGTGAGTTGGAGACAGACTGGACCACCTACAGCAAGGTATGGAATTTCTGCCCTTGCATCAGGTACGAACTCAGGATGGAAAAAGCCCTCCTAAACCATTTAATACAGTTGTATGACCCTCCTAGAGAAACTTCACTTTTTTTTTCCCTCTTTTTTTTTCTTCTTTTTTTTTTTTTTTTTTTTCCCCCCTCATAAAGCCACATAGAATATCTGCAGCTGCCCCCGAAATCCCCATATACACAAGGGAAGAATTCGGGCCTCCCTTGGTCAGGCCAAGACTGGTGGGACTCCAGGCCAGCCCATGGGGACACCATTTTCCCATCGATGGGCTCCATTCTCCGTCCAGACGGCCACTGGTGGCAGAGTACTACTGGGTGCAGGCACAACAGCTCAGTCCCCCACTGAGAGAACAGCCTGACACAGGGAGGTCCCTTGCCCCAGGATGTAATTTTGCCCCTTTTTGTGTCACGGCGCTGCCAGCACGGCCTCTGTAGAGTTGATTCCAGCCCATGGGAGCTGGAAGATGTTCCTTTCCCCGTAGGAGGGCTCTGCCATTGTGCTTTGAATGCTGAACCATACGTTCCTCTCAGATGCAGGGAAGGATCTATAAGCAATTATCAGGAAAGGAAGCATAAGCTCCATGAGCAGATTTGAAAAAGGGATAATAAAAAAAAAAAAAAAGGGAAGCGCTCTGGAGAAGCTGAGCGAGAGACCCACGTACCGCCGGGAAGGAGGTAGCGTCCAAAGCCACCCCCGAGCAGTCAGCAACATGGCCTCCTCCAGCAGCACAGGCTAGCGTTCAAGAGCACCAGCTGGACAATTTTTCCAGCAAATAGTCTCACTTGTTAATTTTTCTTGAACAACTTAATGAGCAAAATACGTGGGAAAAAAATGCTTTTTGAAACGAAACATATTTCCCAAAAATATCTTCTTGTGAAAGATTGCCATAGTCTAAGCAGAAGTGACCCCGGAACACTGCAGCTTTTCCTCCCACTCACCATTAAACGGCAATGCCGCTCCATTTGCCGTTTAGCACAGTGCCTCGGTAAACCTCTCCGTAACCGAGGGGTGCTTCTGGGTTTTTCTGCTGAGACCCGTGAGTCTCAGATGGCTGATCTTGTGCGTGGGCCCAGGAGGACGACTCATGCTGGGCAGCAGCGAGCCTGAGGGAGAGGACTGGGACAGCCCCGGGCTCTCCAAAACAGTGACTTCTTGGAATAAGTCTTGTTCCAAACGGGTCTTTTAGGCTATTTCTTACAAAAATGAGATCTAGTGTTATCTACTACAATCTGCTATAGGAGAGGATACAGTGAGGTTTTTTCCTTGCTTTTTTCCCCTTATTTTATCCAATTGCTCTGTCAAACTTTCTGTAAATCTCTGTAGATGAGTGGGAGAGAGTACTCAGCAATAGCCCATCTAATTCAGACTCATTTATTTCATGTGATATGAGGACAAAAGGGAGGGCAGTCTGCTCTATTTTACTTTCATCTGCACACAGATGGACAAAAGGGAGGGCAGTCTGCTCTATTTTATTTTCAGCTGCACACAGAGGGGCAAAGACCATACCTGAATGCCAGCACCCACTGCAGTTTCCACGTGGGTGACCAGAGCTATGAAAACCTCAGGAAGGAGGTCTGAAGGCTTTTAATTCAGTTTTAGAGATTTCCTACCCCATGCAATCTCTTCAGGCAACTATGAAGTGGAGCGTCTTCCCTCTTGGACCAGGGAACTATTATTTCTCTCAGATTAAATCTGACATTACTTAGCTGTCCCAAAACTAGGGAAATACAAGTGTGGTGAAGTCGTGGGAAAGCACTCAGCACTCCTGGCATTTCAGAAGAGAAAAATAAATCTTGACCATTATGACCTCGATGACCCAGGTGTAAGTGCTACAGACACAGTGCTCCACTGCAACCCTGTCACTATTTACTTTACCAGGTGCTCCTTTTTGTATTCTCAATTTCTGTTTTCATCCCCAAAAAAGAGTTTTCAGGAAACAAAACTCAAAGACGACAATAGAGTAACATAATTTTGTCTTCTGGAAGTAGCAAGCTAGACAAAATATATTTGAACATAGAAAAATGTATTAAAGCAGTCTAGAAGGTTGAGTTGATGTTGAGTTGAGAGGAAACGGCCTCAAGTTGTGCCAGGGCAGGTTTAGGTTGGACATGAGGAACCATTTCTTCCCCGAAAGGGCTGTCAGGGCCTGGCAGAGGCTGCCCAGGGCAGGGGGGAGTCACCGTCCCTGGGGGGATGGAAAAGACGAGTAGATGAGGCTCTTGGGGACACGGTTTAGTGGTGGCCTTGGCAGTGCTGGGTTAACGGTTGGACTTGATGATCTTAAAGGTCCTTTCCAGCCTAAATGATTTTATGAATGTTAAATATATTATATAGATTTATAGGAACTCAGAAAGTTTTTATCCAGCAAAGCCTGAAGCAGCCCAATGTTGTGAACTGAACGCACCTGAGTTCAACCTCGTAGCAGGTGCTACAAAATCTGCTGGCCCAGCTCGTACAGTGGAAAAAGATGGGTCGACCTTATCACTCCAGCTCTTCCACTCCGGATGTGCGCTGTGAGAAGGGCATCCCCCTCCCCAGCTGGGGTGTCAGGGAGAGCTGCGGGTCTGCAGGAGCAGCCGCTGCCTCTCGGGCAGGGCAGGCACAAGGAAGGGCTCAGGGGTGTTGATGTCCGCGAGGGAAGTGATTCCCAGGCAGTGACTGAAGCGGAATTTCTCTCTGTGGAAGCGTTTCTACTCTGTGCTCTGACGTGCGACCAAAGCAGATGCCGACACGCTGGAGGGCTCTGTGGGACAGAAGGCCCATTTGACGCTGGGCTGCGAGCCCCGAGGCGATGGGGACGGGCCCCCAAAGCACCAAGCCAGCACCACTGCTGCACCCACCGGCTTTTCACGAGGGCTGGGACAGCTTGCTAATTCCTGGGCTTTGCCGTGCGGGACAAACGGACCTGCCTCCGGCTTGCACCTCTGCCGAGACGAGATGGCTATAACGAGGGGAGCGTGGCAAGCTTTGTGGCTGCTTGGACCGGCGGTTCCACGACCATCTCCTGCCTGCACAGAAAGCCTGGATCTCTTTCAGTTTGGCTCCGAGCGTGTCTCACACACCCACTGCTTCGGGCAGGTGCAGGGACGGTAAAATAGAGCGGGTAAGTCAAAGCACCAGAGCCAGCGTGAGGAACGCCCGGGAGCAGGTGTCTATGGCTGGTGCCGAGGTCTCCACCCCAAGGAGGGTATCTCAGCACACCATGCCGGTGTTCACCAGGACGGAAGGGCGTTACACAGCTACACGCGTCCTGCCCGGCCGAGCTCCGATGTATAAATAACTGCCCCCGTATCAGCTCTGCTTAGCCAGTTTAAAGCCGAGTCATTCGAAGCAGCCTGCTGCCCAGAGTGCTGAGGGTTATGCTGGAGATCAAGCTCCCTGGTTCAGTAGCTGTTTCTGTGCATCTAATCTGCAAAGCTAATATGGGAACCGAAATCTATACAGTGGCAACTTCTGCAAAAAGACAGCATTGAATTTAAAAGCAAAATAAGACTCCCTGACTCATTCTGCTTGGCAAGACAGCTAACCTGTCCGCGAGACTCATGCATACATCTGAACTGGCTTATTCACTGAAAATATTATATACAGAAGTTGTTTGATCCTCTTAAGTGTTATGTGACTGTGGTGCTTCAGTTTCCAAAAAAAAAAGCAGCTTTCACCTACAAAAAATTTCTCTGGCATGTTCTCTGCATGCACGTGTCCTCTTTATGCATCTATATATACACAGCACCACCCCCCATCACAATATGTACTTGTCTGTTTCTATAACCAGACTACAGAAAACAGTTAAATATATTTTAATTGAATGTGTTAGACAAAACCATGAGCAATCTGCATACTGTATTCATTTATAGCCAACAGAAAGAACCATCCTGCTTTCTTGCTGAGTGTGTAATGGAAAGATTAAGTATGCTCAATTCAAATTCTTAACCTGTTTTGTAGCTTTTCTAAAAAAACCCAACCTCCATCTATGCCCATTGGCAGTCTGCTACTAAACCCTTGCAAAAATGCTTTAATGACAGCATTTAAAAGATATTTTTCATGATACCCATATTCCATTTTTTTATTCCTTTTCTAACCTCATCTGTTCCAGATTTAAGCAGTTCCCTAATGAACTTGATCCAGGCACTAGTCTGGCTGGAGCATTGCAGTGATTCAGCTGATTTAATGTCTACAACTCTATGTAATAAATGCCAGAGACCTGCAAGGGAAAGTATTTTCAGACATGCTGGGGTCCCTGCTCAGCTGCAGGAGTGCTTCATTCTGCCTGTCCTGACAAAGCATTTCAAACTGACAGCAAACGACCAAAGTGATCGAGGAAAGAAAGAGAAACTGAAGACATTGATTTCTTCTCTGAACTTCTGTTGTACGGAAATACGAAAAGTCTTTGATCCTCGAGGCCAGGACATAGCATCATAGATCCTTCCATCTAAAGGAGACTATGGCGAGATGTTCCTGCACAGTCACCTGATGGTGACCCCCCAGTCCCCAGCAACTCTCTTGTGCGCTAGACGGGCCACAGCGTGCAACTGGAAGGTTTAACTTTCATCAGAGTAATTGCACTCAGTGGGTGCTTCGCAGTTTTGCTAATCGATATGTAGAAGCCTCCAAGGCAGCTGTAGATCCCAGCCTACGTGCAAAAGGAAACCGTGGAAATGTGCCGTTTTCCTCCCAGGTGGGCTGTGCCCCTGGGCCCCCTGGCAGCCGTTACCTGGGCAAGCAGGAGAGGAACCCACAAGCTTCCAAAACCCCTCACCCCCCAGCACATTTGGGAAAGGCTGAGCAGAGAGTATTTTCCCTATCATACACCATTCATTTTGCCTTTTTTTTGTGTGACATTATGGATTTCTGCCTGGAAATGGGAAAGTATTGAGGTGGAATGGTGCTTGAGCTGAAGAACAAAAGCAGCCTAGAAACAAATGCAAAACTGAAAAAGAAAGTTCTCTCAGGTCTAGTCTAAAACCCATACAGCTGGTAGAAGCTGTCAAGGGGAAGATTTAAAGGTGTGATGTTTCAAAATGAAAAGCAACAGCTCTTGGAAGGGCAGAGGCCCACCAGCACCAGCCGAGTGCAGCCAGGCGCTGGGGCTGCCCACGGGCGCAGGGTCCTCGGGCTGCGCGTCACGCAGCGCCTTAGCAGAGCTAGAATTGTACTTACATCAGCGAATAAAGCTGTAGCAAAGGGTCCTGCGGCAAGTGTGAGGCAGGTCTCGCTGCACGCCGGGCTGCGGGCTC
>JMFS01017396.1:0-31420 GCA_000699545.1 Podiceps cristatus | reverse complement strand
GGCTAATATTTGTGCCTGTTACATTTTGGTTTGGTTTCATGATTTTCCCCCTCCCCCTCTTGTATCCTTAATGTGTGATACACAATCAGATTAGGTTTTCACTCTGCCTTTCTTGAACATACAATGAAAACAGTTGGATGTGCTTTTATATACACTTTTTACCTGTTTAATAAACAGGTTCACTGAATGAAATTTTAAGAAAGCTTTTTGTTTGTTGATGGAGAAGTGTTTGATACCCTACAGTTGTATGG
This sequence comes from Podiceps cristatus, assembly GCA_000699545.1. Taxonomy (NCBI): domain Eukaryota; kingdom Metazoa; phylum Chordata; class Aves; order Podicipediformes; family Podicipedidae; genus Podiceps; species Podiceps cristatus. The sequence continues at coordinate 31,169 of JMFS01017396.1, read as the reverse complement.
ATATTAAAAAAACCCACATGTGGAACCCTGGGAATTCATGTGTTGCACCTGTGTGCTAAAGTGCTAGATATGATTGTTGGATGTTCTTGCAAGATGCCCATAATCAATCTGTGTGTCATGTGTGCTGGCAGAGAGCTGGTTCATAAATCAAAATTATTGTCGTTATATAATGATTTCTGAAGCATACAGGCTTGCACGTAAATAATCACTTTTGCATAAGACCGTGAATGTAGTCTCCTGAAATCTTTGTCTCTTTGTACTTTTAACTTTTAGAGAATGTTTGGGGTTTTGTCATGGAAATAATTTCCTGCCTTATCCATTACTGTTTGCACATACTTGTGGGAGTGCTAAAGAGATTGGAATTGAAACATACAGAGCATTTTGTTGTTTTGTGTTTAAATATTCTGCAGGAATGTAAAGAAATTCCTTAATTGCTTCAAACCTGTCTCTAAATGGAAGTGTGTAGTCTTTCTTCTAATGGCATTACTTTAATAGAACTGGAACAAATCAAGGTGCTGCAGTCATGTAACAGAAACAACTACGTGTGTTTAACAGTAAGTGTTATTCAGAGGAGTTAGAGGAGATTCTTTTAGGTGTTTCAAAGTCCTTTGAGTGTAATAATAATATGTTTGGTTATAAACTAAATACTGTTGATGTACATGCTACTTTAGGAGTTGCATTATAAAATTGGACTGAAAAAATGTATAAGGTGGTATTTTCTTAGGGCGCTAATCGTAAATTATAATTCTGATACTCTTCAATGTCACTTTTCTTCATCTACAAAGTTCACTTGGGATATTTTTTTTTCTGACAAATTTTGCTTCTGAATTTTCTAAGCATATTAGTCTTGCATTTGTCCTCTTGAAAGTCATCTTTTTTTCTTCACGATCACCTTGTGATTCTCTGGAAATCAACCAGTTTACTTCCACTAATACACTAGATCTATATATAGTGCTTGTTAATTTTTGTCATGATGCTGGGCATTCTTCATTTTTGGCCCGGTTTCTCAAATTGGTATTAAAGCTATATTTGCAAGCCCATTCCTGTAAAAGTGGACAAATGAAACTCTCTGCATCTGTGCAAACCAATGTTTTTCTGCCTAGGTGGTGTGTTTGCTCTCTCGGTAAATAGCCACTATATTAATGGCTGCTGGACCAACCAAACATGTGTGTCCCTTGTTTCTAATGGCAGGAGAAAGTTCTCTTTCTTTCTGCACTTCTGCCTTTCAACCTGATCTCTGGTATAAAACCATGTTAAGTGCAGTACTTTCTGTATTAAAACAGAGAACTCTTAATTAAAAGAAGGTAACATTCATTGTGTGCCATAGTGGCTAAAGAGAAGATTTGTCCTGATCTCAGTGCTATTCGGATATTGCAGTTTATTTGGTGTGTGACCAAATCTTATGTTTTATAAGGTTTTTCTTTAGGCTTTAAAAAATTCTTCTCCTAACCATATTTTTTTTTTTTTTATTTTGCAAAAACATTTCAAACGTGTTAGGTGAGACTGGTTTGTAGATCTGTATTCATCTGGCACATTATAGTTCTCATAACATGTTTCTAAAGCAAAATGCTGTAGGCACATTTGCTGACTTAATTGCTGTCTGATATACTGTTAAGTGCCATATAGCTTTTACAGAAAACAGACTGCGGATCTTTCTTAAGTAGTGGAATTAATAAAACTACAAAGAATTTTTATAACCGTAGATTAGAATTTGCCTGGAGGTTATTCAGTTTACTCCTCCTTTTCTTCTCCCCTACATCTTATCTTTGTGACTCGTATTTCTATAAAATTTTGACTCCTTTTCTTTGTGCTTCTGAATATAAACATACATACAAATGCTTACTTTATTAAAAGTCCATGAAGTTTGCACTGTGTTCAAAGCTAGGAAACTGGATGAAGAATCAAAGAACAAAACTTGTGTTTGGCAGTAATTGTATTTTAATGATAGTATTTATAATTGCTCTTAGACTACTTGGTGAATTGCATGTTGTGTTTTATGACTAAACTGCTCAAATCTGGTTTCTGAGGGCAAGACACAAATGTACATAAACATAGAGATGCCTGAGAGAGGACACTGCACCAGCTGTAGTTAGGGTTATGAATCTCTTTAGCCAAAAGATGTGGTCTGAATGGCAAAATTGGTTTGGGGGAAAAATTGTGCTTACCTTTTGGTGGAAGCATACCTCTGATACCAAGGAATCTCTTCAGTATGGTATGCATCACTGATCTTTTTGTAAAGACTTGGTAAAGATAAAGCAACAAAGACAGAGCCCTTCTGAGCAAGAAACAATGGTGGAGAGACAGCCCAGAGACGAACGATGCTAAGTAGGGTTGAAGTGTACCTCGGGGCTCTGGTAAGGGACCACTGCTACTGGGTAGTGAAGCTGTAGTTGTTACTCCTGAGGTAGTTATAAAGTCCTTGCAGAAAAACAGGAGGCAGCTGTTCTGTTAACAAGCAAAAGAGGAATCTGAAATGCCTGATGCCCCAGACACCAGAATGGGAAGTTTTTCACAGGTAGCCATGATATTGCTGACTCGAGCACTGACTTTCTGAAGCTTATGTTTTAGTTTCTTTCTTCAACTTTAATTCCCCCCTCAGTTATCTTTGTAAAATAAACTCAGTGCTTGTATGTAATGTCTGGTACTGGTGACACAGGAGGTATACCCAAGTATTAAGTGTAAGCTGGAGTTGAATTTTTCAGAAAGCTTTTCTACAGAAATGCAAACACAGCCTGTTTGCTGCTGTACCTTCTCAGATGGTTACAGCTGGGTAAGATGTGCTTGATGGTGTGCTTACCAGCTCAGTGTTGATCAATCTTTGCCACCCAGATCTGTGGGAACATCTGATGTTATGATTTAATCTGTGCATGAGTGAGGTAACAGTCTTACAGAACACATTGTATTTAGTAGATTAAGTGTTATAAAAGATAAGAGTGTGGTCCAATTAAAAAACAAACATTGTCATAAAATTGCACTCTACTTCTATCTCATGGACATGGAGAATGGTTGCAGTTCCCCTTTGTACAAGTCTACCTTACTGAGTAAGCCAATTTTCAGCCTCCTACCATTTTTAAAAACAAGATTTAAACAGCCAAAAACTGTGTTTCCTTACCAAAGCAAGATTTTTTTTAATTTTTTTTTTTAATAAAGTTTATTTGAGTCGTACCTGAGTTGAAAGCCCTGGTACGGAAGGCCTTGCTAATTTGAATGAGAAAAGAAACTCATTAGAGGAATAGCACTGGAACTATGATGAAGAGTGAAAACTGTGGCATACTATCTATATCATACTATAGCAGAAGGGAGAGATTTTATTGTATTGGAGATAATACATAAACTGTGCTAACCTGTCTCCATGAAAAAAAAAAAATTGTTTAAACTTTATGACTCAGTGAAAAAAAAATTGTATAATGAAGGTTTGAGTTTGCTTTCTCTAGAAGTATTTCAGAAGTAGGGGCAGACCTGCATGCAGGTGTAACAGAGTTCTGGAGCAGTAAGAAAGGCACTAAAAGTAAAATGCTGGCTGTTGAGTACCTAGAGTATCTTGAGATACAGACCAGGTATCTGGGCCAAGCTACAGACAATCTTTGTCAAGATTGAGCATTCAGCAGCTCTTACTTGGAGCAGACTAAACTTCATCGTAGTTCATGCTAACCACTTCAGCCTTAGAAACTTGGAATAAGAAAGCAGACATCTGAAAATCCAAGAGGCACATTAACTAGGTCCTTTTTCCCATGCCTTTCCCTGCAGCTTTTGTATGACCTTTGCAGGAGGTTCTGTAACAGTCTGGTATGACTCTAATTGTTGCAATGTTCTCAGGACAATGCAAACTTATTTTCGAAAGGAGTTAAGAAAGGAGTTACGATAGAGCTGAAGATGGGGACCAGTTTTCCTAAGGAAACTAGGAAGTCGTTTTTCCTATAGAAAAATGTTTCAGTGGTGATGATGGGGGGGGGGAGTGGAGGTGGTGAGGCAATAAACCAAAAGTTATCCAAAATCCGAGTTTCCTATTTGACTGCTTTTCTCTGAAAATGTGAGTTTTGATTAGAAATTTCAGCTATATAAGCATTTTAATTTGGATGTTTTATATCCTCATTTGTTTATATGTGGGCATGATCAGTAGCTGGAATAAGTCTCTTAAAATGAAACAGTCGTCCCTTTCTGCAGAACTGATCACGAGTAAATGCATTCCTTTGAGGAAGCTGGTGGTCTATTATCACTGGGTAAGAACTTCCATGGAGCATTACAATGATGTTTTCAAGTTCTAGAAGCTGGAGTTGGGATATATATAACTCTTCTTCCTGAAGTAATAACATTTTTTATTTTCTTTAAAAAAAGGGGGGTGGGATGTGGTATGAGGCAGATAATGCAATAATTTTTCACTGAAAACTCAGTTTGAAAGTTACCTCCCTCCTCCTCCAGCCACAAACCCATGAAAACTTTCTTTAAGATCTAGATTTGTTCTAGTTAGTCAGTTGAGCTTTGCTTGGAATTTGCTGTAGTGTAGCAGTGTAAAGACTTTGTGAAAGGCCGTGCAATCTCACTGCACACTTGCTTTCCATAGATTTATCAAAGGGTGGACTGCACGGTTTCCACTTGTGCTTTGCTTGTGGAGAATTAGCCTTGAGTTCCAACTGGGAACTAAATAGCAACTGTGACTCCTGACTCAGGTGTGTGGAAGATGCTGTAGTTACACTGGAAAAGCATCACTGGGAAGTGCAGACTCTTCTCTAAGGAGTTGTGAAAATTCTGTCAACCTCATGTAGATGACAGAGACCGTCATGTTTAGATTCTTCGGTGGTTTGTAGTAGATGTATCCTAGAACTACTAGTATTTGTGAAGTATGCTAGGTGCTAAAGAGAAAGATGAGCTGTAAAAGGGTGCTATCCATGGGGATCACTTACTTTAGGGTTATCTTGAATGTCCGTGTGGTGGAATGACATGGAGAGAAAATGCAAAAGCTGAGTTGTAAGTTAAAGGAAAAGAAGGTGAAATGAGCTGAGATGGAGCTACAGGAGACAGGCACTGCAATGTCTTGAAAGATTAGGATGAGCAGAAGAGGCTTGTTATTGTAGCAATGAGATTAGAAGAAAAAAGTGAAGTAGAAAAGTGGGAAAGGAAAGATTGCATACAGGAAGCTGAGAAAGCACTAAAATATGTGAAAAGGATTCAGTGAGATAAATAGGTTCCTGAAGAAGCAACTGAATGGTTTGAGAATGAGTCAATATTTCTCCTTAAAATTCTGCTGAGATTAATTTTAGCTAAAATGTAGCATTTACTTATTGCAAGGGAGGAGGTAAGAGATGGACCCAGAGAGGATCTTGACTTTCATGTCCATACAGATTTTTTTTTTTAATTTTTGTTTGTTGAAGGCATTAAAAAAATACCTCTGGCAGTTTTTCCATTTCCTTTGGCTTTCATGTCTGAAGAAATATTCAAACTGGGAAAAGGGATGGGAAACTGAGCCAGGTGGCAAGTCGATTCATCACCTAGTCAGCGGTGGAAAATATCGAATGATCAAATGAAAGCGGCTTAAAATAACATGAACAGAGAGACAGGAAAAACTGCCAAGGGAAGGAATTTGTGTTACAAGAAACTTGCAGTTTCCCTATCCAGTCGTAATAAAAGACTCAGTGGAAGGCAGCGTATGTATCATCTACAGCTATAACTTTTAAATTATCGTTACTTTTTAGACTAGTCATAAAGAAATACTTTTATCTGAAAGGCACTCAATTTTAATAGTTTTATAGGAAGTACCTCTCGTATGTGTATGTATGTGAGTATGCCTGTATGCTATAGGTTGAAGTCTCTATATTTGATTCTAAAGAAAGAAATATTTTTTTGCCCATTTTCATAAATAAAAAAAAATTTCTGTAAGTTACTGATTAAGCTATGGGGTGGTTTAGCAGCTCTGCCAACTTCAGGATGTAAGCCAAAACAACAGGAGAAAAAATTCTCTTTGAAATAAAGAAGCTTCAGATCTTGAACTGTAAGTGGTGTATCAGCTACGGATCTTCATCAGCCTGCATGACTAAAGGGGGCATGGTTTTATTGCAACCCCCTGCCTATACCTTATTTTTCACAACCTGAAAAAAGGTCAGGTGGTAGGAAATCCTGCCTCTAGCCTTGCTTTCTTTGTCTGCTTGGTATTTGTGAACTGAAGAACAGCATTGGCTAATAAAGACTACAGTGTTTTAAAACCATTCTGGGGTTTTAGAGAGTGCTCCAAATGTATCTGCTGGGAGCCTCTAATATTTTTCTGGCAGTTGATATGTTTAATTATTTTTACTAAATTTAAAGGGTTAGGTAACCATGAATTTTTGGTTATCTCCCAAAGTAGGGTCCATTTCTTAATACCCAGCCACCTTAATCACAACCATGCATGAAGTGGGAACTATGTACCAGCACTACTTAAAAATCAATTAATTGCTTACCTAAGTATTCCTACAAAAATAAAACTTCTAATGAACTAAACTAATATTCATATGTTGGTTAACTAACATTGGCCCCAGCAAATGCTGCCAGGCTCCAGGTAGTAAAAACTGGAGCTGTACTGGACACATTTTACCATAGATGAGAGAGGGATTTAAAGTTCTTCGATTTAGAGAAGACACAGCCCAGAAAATGCTGTTTGTAAACATGTACATGCTACTTAAATCCTATATTAATTGGATCCAGGCTTAGTAAGAGCTTAAGACTTTAATTTGTTTTTTAGAGTCTTAATGCAAAATATTGTAATTGCTTGGCCGGCCTAGAGATGTGTGAGAAGAAATAAAGAGCTTCAAAGTCTTGGAAGAAATGGAAAGGACATATTTTTGAATCACAGTTTTGGGTTGATATATTTTATCTAAAGGAAAAACCTGATTCATTTCCCCCTCTTTTTTTAAAGAAAAAGGACACTTTTACCAAAATGTATTGCCAAAATATTTGGAAGATTTGTCCCTCCATTACACCCCCTTGTCCAATTTTGATTGGAATTGGAGGTTAAGCTGTAAAAGCTTTAAAGACAACTTAAAAGAACTTCTGTTCTGTTGCCAGTTCTCAAAATAAATAACATCCCATTTTTAACATCGCTGTCTAATAGTTTGTCAAAGATGCAGAAGTAACGTCATATTAGCATTTATCAGTTGCACAGTTGCCATTCATCAGCCAACGCTATTTGCAAACAAGTATAATGGATTTTTTTAAAATCCAAACTGCTTAAATTAAAAACATATTTATTTTACCTATCAGAGGCTGTATTTGGAGATTTGTTTTCTGTGCACGTGAGCTCTTGGAAACATGAACAACCCTGACTAGGACAGTTCAAAGCTGCTGTGTTTGGTGACAGGGTTCTTGGGCGCTGCTGTAGTGCAAAGAACAACAGTGTACTGAAAACTTTGATAAACGCTTAAAGAAATGGAGGGGTAAACAATCTTTAAGGACATGGCTGCCAGTTTAAAAGATCTGTGTGGCCATTGGGAGGCAAAGAGATTAGAAATTTATTTTATTCAAATGTCCTTGACTGGTTTTAAGTTCAAGTCCTGCATATGCATTCTGAATCTGGAGTTTAATGGTTGTAACTGGACTTAAACTCAAAAGATTTAATCGTCTTAATTGTTTTATGCCAAATATAGCCCTTAGAAATCTCTCTGCTTCAGTAAAAGGTTAGCTGGCTTATTCTTCAGCCACCTGAGGGTCTTCTCAGAAAATTCTCAGACTTGTATCCCAAATACAATTTTTGAATTATATACTGTGCTTAATAAAAAGCACAGTGTCGACTGGAATGAGCAATATAGGAAATTAGTTTTCTGCGTACATGAGAGAGAGGTTTATAGTTCCTGTACTATATTTTATGTCTTTGTAGACTGGAAGGCAGCACCTTGCAGCATTAGAAAGTAGACATGAAAGAACCTTTTAGGTGATGAAGGAAGAAGGAAAGAAGTTTCTTCTCTCAAACCTTGTGATTTTGGATCCCGGCACAGTTGTATTTGATTGAAGTAGTGAGAAGTGGTTTAAAACAGTTATTTTCATCATGACTCATTATGCATAGCAGTATATTATATATAAACACATTGTTTGGAACCAGTACAGTGAGTTTTATTTTGTGGTTCAATTAATACCATACTGAATATGACCTTGTGGAAATAGTGTACCCTTCTAGGGACCTGCAGGACCACTAGGACAACCCTGGCAGTTTCAGTCCACAAGCTGCAATCTTTACTGCTTCCTGCAATGTAGCAGTGACATAAACGTAGGCAAGTTGACAAGCAGGCACAGCTCTTTGGAGGCGTGAAAAATCCAACAGACTTATTTTGTACCTTTTTTTGACTGGATTTCCGAGGAGAAAAAAATTGTGATGGATTTGAAAATGCAACAGTCTTGATAGAATTGCATCTGTGTACGCTTAATAACTACCTAAACAAAGGTTGGAGGCTGGGATTAAATTCAATAAATGCAAGTTAAATACTACTGTCTGACCCTTATTTGAACTGCAGGGTCAGATCCATTGCAATGTAATTGGTTTATCCTCTTGTGTCTAAGATGCTCTGTAGTAAACAGGGTATTTTTATGTCCTGAAGAGCTTAGATTACAAGTGCAAACTTCTCTGAGTCTGGTAGATTTGATTAATACAGGCTAAACAATGTGTGTGGCTAAAGATGCTGTGTTAGCATTTTGGAAAGTCACGCTAGTTTCATATGTAAAGCAAATTCTTGTTTGAACTATAGGGTCGGAGCCATCACAGTATAATTGGTTTATCCTCTTATGTCTAAGATGCTCTGTAGTAAACAGAGCATTCGTATGTCCTGGAAAGCTTAAGCTTGGCCCATGATATTTTTGGTTTCTGTTCAGTAATTCTTGTAATGGGAAACATAGTGAATATTCATTCCCTGTTAATATTGAATGTGCTAGTAATATTATACACCTTTATGAAAATTTTCTCAGGCTGGAAAAGACAGTCTAAGTCTAATCATTTTGTATAGGTAGATTGTTCAGTGTCATTGATCATCCAGGTAGCCCTCGTCAGTACTTTTATTAGCTCTGCCAGATCTCTTCTGGAAAGGAAGAATAAAAAGTTATGCTTTTTCCGGTGTAACTGCAAAATACAGTCACTTTAGTGTTACAATATTGCAACAGCAAATAGGAGATCTAAGTTGAATCTATTCATTTTTCTTATTAGGATATGATTTTAAAAAGAAACATTTGAGTAGTTCAGACTACTGAACTTAAGTTTAGGTGAAACCCTTTCCTTGACGTTTTAACGTGAAGCATGGATCCTGTGTTTGAGCAATTTTTGTGGGGTGAGCTGCTGACAGAAGGGTAAACTCTAATCTGTGTGTCAAATTAACTCGTTTGTCCCTGCTTCCCAAAGTCCCAGAAATAGTTCAAGCACAACACAACTATTTTTCCTTGGATGCCTGTGCACCTGAGGCTAGGCTTGGGAACCTGTCTATAGCAATATTTACACAATATGTTCTGGGAATCCAGTCTCATTGGCATATTTAATACATAAGAAAAACTCTTGGGGAGTTTTTTTAGACTTGGGGAGGGGGAACCCACCTGCAATAAGGTCTCTCTGATTTTTTTTTTTTTTATCAAAAACAAGATTTTATGGAATCTGCAAATAAATTTGAAATATACCATTAGGCCTGCTATCAATAAACACCTTTTAATAAAAAGCAAAATGAGAGACTCATCTATTTAGTATCTAGATATAGGCAACACTTGGGACAGCATGAAAGAGTTACCATTTTGTCTTTAAGCAGATTTTTTGTGTGTGCTGGTGATCTTAGTTTTGGCATCCCCTCTCAAATTAGCTTTAATTGTTCACTACTCTTCTTGCCTATGCACTACACTGGAGGAAGGGAGCAGCCCAGTAACTCTTCATATGAATACTGTAGGCGATCATACAGGAGTTGGTCTTTCTACAGCTGCCCTAGAAGCAGGGGAAGCAGTACAGACAGATAGCAAGTCAATAGTAGTCTGTGACTGCAGAGTTGTCTTGTATTCAATTTACACTCTCTAGTGTTGCTATACAGTTATCTTATGCTGTACTCATTCTAAAATTGTGCTGTTTGTCTCATCTTCAAAGACTACTGAATGTTGGAAAAGTGGACAGTGAGGATTTTATTCAAGTATGTAGTGCATATGAACAGGAGGATGTTAACTGTATGATGCTTTCACAGTCTTTTTATGTTGTTGGCATTGATTCTACAAACTTTTCCTCCGTCTTGTATCCCAAATTTGGAAAAGAACCGCATTCTCTGAAATCAGTCTGAGTTGTAACTAGAAGATGACACACAGACTAACTTTGTGCTAGATGGTGATGTGTTAAAGAGGAACTGTGTTTCCACTCAAGCTGATGGGTACTGAGTTAACACTTCCAAATAGGAGGACTTGAATGTTTGAGTATTCCTAGTAGAGCTTCTAAAGTTTTTGTCCTGGGAAATCAATTTATGTATCCCCTTCTCCTTGCTCCATTTAAGACAATGGGCATCTCGTATTGTCAGGGTTGGATTCCCATAGGGACACATAAGGTCCCTTATAATCCTCTTAAAACAAATAACGCGTGTGCGTCACATGATGAAGATAATGGAGAGCTAAGCAGCATTTTTTCTGTTCTGCAATTCTCTGCATCCTCGGTTGTGCTCAGTTTTGGAATGAATGAGACTTTGCAAAGGAGTCATGGACTTCATTTAGCTTTCTAGAAAGTTATTGGGTGTATCTGAAGCTGGTTAACTGGACTCTCCATTTAATGGCTTTAACGATACGCAACTCCAGAGAACAGTTCATCCCATAAAATGATGATTGTTTAAGACAGGAAAAGCTCTCATCTTTGAGAGGTTCTTATTTATTATCAATCAGATTTCATAATAATTCTTTGTGTTCATATCCAAATCTGTTGGTAGAAATGAGCTGTTAAGAAATTATCCTATGCAGAATATGCTTACATCATAGATCCATGTTCCTATTTGATGATAGGAAGCATGCCAGTACATGCTTCTTGGAAATCTGTATATAAGATTTGTATAATTTATCTAAAATACTGGTCCTCAGAGATGAGGTAGCTTCACTGTAATAGCTGCAGAAAATCCCCTCAGTGTTATCATGTATGCTTTATGACTACAATGTACATGTATAACTACAATGCATTTTAAGAAACTGACCTCCTGGAAACTTTTCAAAGTGATTCCAAATAGATTCCTTATAAGCCAAGCACACAGAGAATAAAAATCAGTTTTCATATATAGCCCGTACCCTCTTCTTTTGACCAAGAGACTTAATTGGTTTCTATTTTTACCTAAATTTGGAAAATAGGTAAGCATACTGGATTATGTCCATAAAGAAATGACACATGTACTGCAAGCTCACAGTAAGATGCTGTGATTTTTTTTTTTATATATATTTGCAGATATCCTGTTTTCCTCATGGTTTACAAAGAAAACTCAGTGTTGAGGGAACTGAAGACTGGGATGTGCTGGGCTAATACAAATTTAGCAGAAGCCAAGAATGCCCCTGGTTTGGCTCTGAGAAGAGTACTAAGCAGCCAAGGACATTTGGAAGGCCAAATCCAAACCAGTACGGTGAGCTTCCTATATTATACTGCCTACAGCAACAATTATATATGTGAATTTTATTCTGTCTATACTGTCTTCATGTCTTGTTTTAACAGAGGATGGTCTGCTTTCTAAGTGCCAGAGCAGGGTGATAATAGCTTCTTGAGTGGCACGAACCATATGGTACTGCTTTTCTAGAAACACCTTTAATTTCTTGTCATTAGCTCCCTGCTTTTTAGCCAGAATTGACTGTATGGCTCTAGTTTGCCCTGGCCAGGATGTGGGAAAAGCTAAATCCAACATACAGACTGACCTAAAAAACTTATATTGGCACTGAGAGTCAATAAATAATTTATTTTGCAGTGTAAGTAGAAACCAATGTGGTGATTAAAAAAAAAAAAAATAGCCAAAAAAAAAAAAATTATCTGCTTTTGTAATGACACAGCAGACCTGGATTTCTTCAGAGGATTATTATTTGCTCCTGATACTGTGCTTCATAATGTCTCTTAACAGACTCTTCCTCTAAAACTGTTTTCACAGAAAATGTCTAGCTAAATATTTGTGTTAAACCACCCTCTGGCTTCTTAAGGTTATGTTCTGTAAAGTGCTAGGGTTGTACTCCCTATCACTTTGGGAATTATTTAAATATCTAGAATGGCCTTTAGTCTGAATGAAACGTAAGGTCCTCCAAGTGGTATCGTTTTGATGTTCCTTGGTTTTATGAGTGTGCAAACATTTGTGTGGAAATGAGTATTTAGATTATTGTAGATCTCCCTGGTTTTTGTTTTCACCAAACTACTTGTTCCATCTAATTTAAATTATTTTTGTCTTATTTTCCAGAAGAACCATGTCCTTTTACTAATTAAAATCTTTCTGTTCTTCACAGTTTTTCTCTTCTTGCTTATTGTTATGCCTGAATTAAAAACATCAGGATTAAAAATGTCAAGGTTTTGATAACAAATGTCTCTCTTATTTACTTTTCTTGTAAAATGCCTCAACGTCCTTTCTGTACTTAGCATCCAAGAAAAGTTGAGATGTGTTGAAAGTCTTCACTAGAAATTATTTTTTATAGAGAAATCACTGGTTTCAGTTGTTTTGGTTTTTTGTTGTTGTTTTGGGGTTTTGTGTTTTTGGGGTTTTTGGGGGGGGTGGATTTTTTTTTTTTGGATGATGCTTTTGCTTCCTTTAGAGAGCTAGATTTTCATTACACTTCTGAAGGGGAAAAAAAACCTGGGTTTTGTGGAGTTTGAAAGTCTGAGGAAAAAGATAATTTGCATGTTTTTTCAGTGATTACAATTGTAATTACCATACTGCTCTGCTTGCATGTATTTTGCCAGCCAATCCTGAAGGCCCAAATGCACACACACAAAAAAGATGAGGGGGTGTGTACAGTAGATAAAATAACCTATGCAATGATAACATGCATTAGCAAACCATTCTTCACTCAGCGGCAGCAAAAAAAACTTCAGAAATTTTGCATGTTATTGCGTACTAGGAAGAAAAATCCATACTACCGAAAGAAAGTATGACTGAAGGTAAATGAATGCTAGTACAGGGGTCTAGCCAAGGATCTCCCCGTTCATTTTTTTATTTTGTACCAATGTAAGTATGATGCGACCTGCCCAGAAACAAGAACAAAGAATGTAGACTAGGGAAAGAGTTTGTAATCATTGGCCCAGTGTTACTACTTGAAAATGGATTATGCAGATGATTCACCTCAAGCTCTTGACGCAATTTGCAACTGTCAGGTTGGGAAGTCAAGTTAGTGCAAATACTCTTCAAGCTGGAACAGTTGCTGTTGCAAAAACCAAATGCGTAAAACCGGGTATGAATGGTAGACTTGGGGAGTTTGCACTTTGTTTACTGAATATCCCATGCTCAAATCAAAGGCAAATTGTTTTTCAAAAGCTGCTTAGTTACAAATTCAGGCAGAATAATGTTCAGTGATTCTGAAAACCTGATTATCAACACAGGATTCTTCACAAGTGTCTTCACAAGTTTCCTTTAATTCTGCTATTGGACAGTAATGCAACTACAGAACTGATTTTCCGGCATACTTTGGGACAGTTTATGCAGCCTGAACTTTCCAAATCAGACGTGGTGTGTAATTAGAGTATTCATTATAGAATGAAGGAATTCTGAGCATTGGTGTTGACTTGTGAACAATAACAAAAACTGCATTAGATCAGGAGGAGTGTCTGTTCATATCTCATCCAGTCCTTCTGACTTCATACTGAACTTCTGTGGAACTGCAGAACCAAAAACAACGTCTGTGGCTCTGCCAAGGAGTGGCTGCCTGAATTTCCACTGGAAATTCCAGTAAGAATTAGCACTTAATTACTGTACTGTACCTTAAAGGCAGGAATTAAGTGATGTGCAGTATAGCTATGGCCCTCTACGACTTTCTACATGTCTTAATATATCACACTACAACTGAAGTCAGGAGTAGAGCTCCACTGATAATCTGTGCTTGGCAGTATCTGCATCATAAATACATAATAAATGTGTCCCAATTATACAACATAAATTGCCCCTGTTTTCTCAAGAGGATAACTTCATATTAATACATGCTATTGATATTAATACATCAATAATTATTGTAGGTACTAAAAACCAACCTAATTTCCTTTCCTTGTTTATAAAGCTAGACTTACCTGTTTTGAGACATTTTACATACACAGAAGCTTATTCTGCCTTCAGATATCTTAAATCACACTGTAATTCTCATAGACAAGAGACACATAAAAGCGTCTGTGTTGCTTAAAAACTTCAGTCTAGTTCTGGAATTCTGACCTCAGAGGAATAACGGGGTCAACTGCCAGGATTTTGGCGCTCAGCATGGTGCTGTGTGGTAAACATTTGGGTCCTCAGTAAGATTATCTCTGGATTAGATTTTGCTCACTTTAAAGTCGGTCGGGCAAACAGTTTTTGCCATTTGACTTCTCTCAGGCGGAGTTGTACTGCTTTCAATTAGCACTCTCTGCTTCTTGTCCGCCCACCCAAAGCCGCCTGGAGACCAGGAATGGTGTAGTAACAGGAATTTTCAAATACCACCGTATCAAATTGATTCCAGGTTCTGCAGCCATGTTTCAAACTAACTCTTGCCGTAAACTTTTTTATTTTCTAATAGCTGGTATATTTATTTTCTGTATGTTTGCTACTTCCACCTTTCAAAAGAAAAGCTGTTGGCAATTTACTGGTCATGTAGAAGGATGAGGGAGGAGGATTCTTAATACTGGAAAATTGCTTGCTTTCATAACATGCAATGTAAAGTAAGCCTGAGACGACAAATTTTGAGGTGCTTCTTTCCAGAGCTCAAGCTACATTGTTTAAAGGGGTGTCTGTGTAGACAGCTCATGTAATTAGTTTGAACAGGAACTGTGCAGATTATCATCCTGTAATATGCAGTGGTAAGAAATTCAAGTTACAGTGCGTGCTTATGTGTATTATATATGCATGTGAGGTAAGCACTAGAGAACTGAAGTATTAGATCCCCACTGTGAGTTTTTATGCAATGTACACTTAACACATGCAAATGTTTTGTCTGACAATCATGCCAATAACCATGGAATAACATGCAATGAATAGAAAACAATTTTGTGGTAACTGCAGCCCACAGTGGCTTGATGAAAAGTCTTAGTAAGAAATTGCTTTCACGTCAGAAAATTCTGTATCATCAGAAATTCCTGAAACATCAGCAAGGGTGTAGCCCTTATAAAAATCCTTGAATACTCCAGGGTTGTGTGTGTGTGTTTTTTTGTTTTTTTTTTTTTTCCCCTTGTTTTCCTTTGTATCTTCTTGTATCTCCTTTCATCAGGTATATGAGCAACCAAGCGAATAAATGTTGTGCAAACTTGTGTACTCATAGGAAATTAGTCTTACTCATTGGTGTATTTAAGTTTTTTTGTTTTCAGAGCCATTAACTTCATTCAGAAGTAAGGTTTTTTAGTACAGAACTGGCACTGTGAGAATCCTGTTAAAGGGCTACCTTACACAGAAATTTATCAGTCCTTCATATTTAAGCCAAACGTGTATGTACAATGTATTTGGTTTTCTGTTTGGGATTTTTTGATTTCATAGAAGAGCCCCAGGGAACTGCATGCTTAGCTTGGGGGAAAAGAAAAAGAGAAATGAGGGTGGTGAAGCACTGGAAGGGGTTGCCCAGAGAGGTGGTGGATGCCCCATCCCTGGAAACATTCAAGCCCAGGTTGGACGGGGCTCTGAGCCACCTGATCTGGGTAATGGTGTCCCTGCTCACTGCAGGGGGTTGGACTAGATGGGCTCGGGGGGTCCCTTCCAACCCAAAACATTATATGATTCTATTGGAGGAAAAAAACAAAACAAAACAAAAAACCAAAACCCAAACAAACAAACCAACAAAAAAAGCAAAATCAGAAAATAGGAAGCACTTGATTTTTTTTTTTCTCTTTTGTCCAAAACTGTGGCTAGAAAAGGTAAAAAGTCCACCTTGTTTTTTCCAACAGAAAGCAACAAGAACTTATGAAAATATCTATTAGTCATCTCAAAATGTTTAGAGCTTTTGCTTTTCAGGGAACTCTGTGCACCACAGGGTAACAGCAGGCTTTGAAGCTGGGGGTTGGAGTTGGGCACGTCGCCCTGCAGAGCAGGGAACGGGCTGGGGGAGGCGGCGTGACGTGGGCGGCTTGGCTCCGCTCTTTGCAGCAGGCTGGCTGGTTGCTTCTCCTCCGAGCTGGCTCAGTGCTTGACTTGGGAGGGGTTGGATGTGAAGAGGAGAGGAAGGAAGAAGAGCTTTCACCTTGCTTTTATCTTTCCACGTGGTTCTGCACCTAGGTGAAGATGTCTTTACAGACTTAGTGCAGTACAGTCAAGCACCTTACTATTTTAAAATCTAAAGCCAAAAAGTGTATAAACTGTCTTTTGTAATGGTATCTTGGCTTTTGTGTAACCAAGTATAATTCAAAGGCGACCATCTTTTTCAATGGGTTTGTCAAACTATTAGACTTCCTGTGTAACTATTTCTTATAATGGGTCTAATCGAACGTATGGTTTTGAAGAGAGGAAGGAGATGCTTTTATGATTTCTGGCTCTGTTTGAACTCTGTACTGCTGAATAGTAAAACCAGAACAATTAAGGTCTGTTTTGAAGGTGTAAGTCAACATGTTATCATAGGAACGTATGTTTTTGTGATTTTTTTTTTTTTTTAATTACAAAAGAAAAACACTCTCATATCCTTTCAGATGTTAAGTAGGTGACATACAGCGTGCTCTTTTGTTTTCTTGTAGTGTTGTACTTTGAAATGAATATATTTTGCTTTTATTTATGCTAAGTGGAAATTAAAAGCTGACACGCCCTTATTCTGACTATGCTTTTACTGTCAATTGTAACCACTTAAAGCAGTAGTCTAGTAAATGTTGTCTGCCAAGGAGCTGCCTTAGGTGGGATTTTCTGAACCACTCCCCAGCACTCAGAAGAACTCCTTAAACTTCTGTTATCTGGTGCTGACAGTAGGAAAAAGAAGAATTTGCTGCCCTCACATTCTTTCTGTGTAGTTCTTCTTGAGGTTGCAAATCCTAAACCTTTTAAAGTTCTAATCTGGCAAACCTGAGCTTGGAGGGGTCATTTCAGATACTGGTCATCTTAATAAGATGTGGAGGAAGAAAACTAGCATTATGCCCATATGTAATATATAGTTATATATATAATGTTGTTGTTATGTATATGTAATATGTTTTCAAAGGTGGGTGTGTATAAAAATATATATTACATGTATGTCTCTTGTATCGGCATTCAGAGCTAGTGTTGTCTTTAACCCAGGATTCCTGTCTGTATGACTTTTGTTTCCATGTGTATTAATGATGCCTCAAAAATGGTATTCCACATATAGAACTAAAATCAATAGTTGGTTATTTTGAAAGTAGTTGTTCTCTGAAAATTCCTGTACCATGTTGGATGTAGTTGTGGTGGAGAAAGATCAGACTGCAGTAAGACATTTTCAAATATCAAACATTTGTCATTTATTGTGGTGCTTAAAGAATCATATAGTTTCATAACGGTGTCTGTATTGTGTGTACATAAAAAGAGAACAAACCTCAAGCAGAAGACGGCTGTAACATCAAGTACAGCAAAGGTCAGATGTATATGCAAACCTCAAATCGAAACAAACCATTGAAATTATGAGTATTATTCACCTATGCCACCTCTCACTGGCCACTTACGGTAAAATTGAGCAACTTTGAATTGTGTAGAACATGCACAGAATTTTACTGTTGGAGGCAAATATAAAAAGCTTCTTCCCCACAAAGTTCCTGGATAATAAGATGGCCTCCAAAATATTCTGCAAACTTGAACCAGTTGCTACAGGATTATGAAAGCCCTAAGGCAGAGAGCAAGTTTTAAGTGAGCACTTTATTACTCTTGTGTGAATCCAGCTTGATTCACTCAAACCCTGTATTTAATTGCTAACTGCCTTGTCTGGAGAAAGGATATCAGGTTCTGTGTATCCTGTGATAGCTCATCTATTATCAGCAGAAAGGGATTTAACAAGACAGGAAAAAACCCACATATTTGACTAGTATATACATATGCAAGGAAGGGGAGGAGGAAGCTTTGAACAAGATTTTTTTCATTAGCCAGGTAAACACACTGCTGCCTCTTATAAAAAATGGTTACGTTGTTTTGGAAATTTCTGCATTGCATATATTGCATAATAAACAATAGGAGCTAGTACTTTCTGTAGTGTTTAGTCTGTTCAAAAACCTCAGTTTGCTTCATTGGGGGAGCACAATTAAGTGAAACTCCCTGGAGAACTTTAAAGTTGCTAGTTTAGGGCCTTTGTTTAGGAAGAGTGATCTGTCTGTGAATGACAGGCAGTGGCGCAGATGGCCGATGGAATAGTCTTTTGATGACCTGTTATTAATCCTAAATCATGAAAGGCAGAGAATGCAATGGCTAATAACCAGAAAATACCAACTGCTGCAAATATGAGCTGAATTGCAAAGAAAAGACAAAGGCTTAGTTACCTAAACTGTGGAAAATCTTATAACGGAAGAAGACTTGTTTGCCTAACTGAGACTATTCCATTTCAGCCAGTAGGGTTGTATGAGCTAAAATGTCCCACATCCATTCCAAAGTCAGCAAGGTCAAACACCTTCCTTCTGCCTTTCCCAAAATTACTATGACTGATGTATATTATTTGTCTGAAATCTTAAGTCATGTCTCATGATTGTATCACTTGATGAAGAATATTCCCATTGATTAATACTTGGTCTGATTGACTAACCTGTACTCACCTTGGTAGTCTCCCAGATGAATTGGCTTCAGGAGAATGACTCAAATGTGAAATGAGTGCTCCAAGGTCGAACTTCGCTTTACCAAATGTAATCTCTATTGCAGCCTATGGGAATTTAAAACATTTAATAAACCTGAATATCCTTAAGGTTTTGTAATGATGATATATCCTGGGAGGGGGGAAAAAAAAAAAAAAAGTGTTCTTTGCCTTTCATGAAATAATCCAGTTTTACACACTGGCTGCAAATCAGGGTGCAGTATGAAGATGATTTGATTCTATGAGTTAGAAAGAACTAGTCTGTGCTGAGTTTAGTTTCCTTAAATAATTTGAAATTTTCATGAAGTAAAAAATAATTATGTTATAGTCCAACTCAAATATTTGGGGGAGATACACCAAGTTCTGTAGGGCGTATTGTTTTCTTTAGCTGGTCATTGAATTGTTTATGCAAGTTGATGTTTGATTTGCAAAGCCACAAATAAATGTGGCTAGAGACACTGGTTTTTTGTTTGGTTTTTTTTAAGGTCTTTCAATTAGTTGCATTGCAAAGGAGGTGACTTGCAGCTTGTGTGTTTGAAGAATGATATGTTGTTTGGGGTCTGCCCCTCAAAGAAAATATATGATAGTTTAGGGTGAGGGTAAGTAAGACAGAAATATATCAACACAGAGATAAGGAAAAGCAGATGAGCAGCGCTCAAGGCTGAATTTACAAGCTGTTCATTACGGATGTACAGGCAACTGTCACTGCTCTGAAAGTGCCCTACTGGGTTGAGCAGCATGGGCAGAGTGCTTTGAGTTGGTCTGGCAGTACGTGGAATAAATCATGCTATTTCCACATCTCGTTGGCACCCTTGACTGTGGGACCCTTTGCAGTCGAAGGATCACTGGCATTGCAGGTATCTCCGTAAGCAAAGCATGTTTGCTAATCACTGAGAAGCAGCACACACTGAGAAGCAATTACCTGCCTGCTGGTTTTGGGTAGTGCCTGGGCAGAAGTGGTTCACGTGAATGCCACAGGATAACACTTGCTTTGTCTCCTCTGGCTACATGCTCGTATTATTTTGACTTGCTATACTGTCCTGTGCAGTCACTAAAGTAACGAAACTTGACATATATCGAAGTTATACAAAGACAAAGCTAGAAGTGTTCTTGAGTCCAGGTGTTTACTCTCACACACACGATTTGTAGTATACAGACTGATACAGCTCTACCTTGAAAAGCGGTAAACTTCTCCAGTCAGTTTTTGGAAAGATGTCTTAAGAAAGACAAATTCTTCTTCTCATTAGAAATTTGGGTTTGATTTCTAGTCTGAGCATATATATGGCCAGTCTTTATCCATTTGTTTTTGTGCCATTGTTTTCCTTTACCTTACACAACTTTTTTCTTTCCTGGATTGTCGTCGTCCCCCACCCGCCAGTGAATTTATAGGTAGTAATCCTATCCCTTCCAAGCCTCTTGTATGAAATTCTGTTGCTTCCTGGAGGATCATCAAATCTTTCTCTAAAATTATCTCACCTGAAGCAATGTTTTGAATATGACTGGCCAGTATTGTATGCATTTAGCTGTCTACATAAGTCTCATGAGTGTCTTGTAAACTCACAATATTTTCGATTGCTATTCTTAAACATTAAGATCCTTGTGTTTACTGGGGGATGTGATATTGATGCTTATAGATACCCTGTCATAAAAACATTCTAATCATGGCAGCTAATGAGACAGCAGTGGATATTTTTAGATCCAGACGTTTATCTGTAACTCCATCTTAAATTCTGAGCTCCTGGGGTCAATCTGTCTACTCCTGTTCTGTGGCAACCAGTTATTTCTCTATGTAGTTTCCACCTCCTGCATGCTATCAATGCCTTCTAATCTTGCATCAGCAGTATATTTTCTTGGCGTTTTTCAGGTCTTTGGGATAGGGACCGTAGAAAACTTGAAAGCTCAAGGAGCTCCACCAGTGATATCCTTTGTTACTTTCCTTCTTGCATCCACCTATTTTCCCGTCATCTCAGCCTTGTTCTAAAGCTGGCCTGTTATCAGGGTGTTTAGCATTTCAAGTCCCTTCTGCCCTTCTCCAAGTATGAGTATTGCATTTTTTATTCCCTCGCCCTAAAAATGGAGATGGTCAGGAAAAAACCTTTTCTTCACTATCCTTAAATTTGAAACTTAAACTGGATGGAAGAAAAGGCACATCTGTTTGAAAGGGTTTTAGAAGCTGTTTCTGTGAACAAAAGAATAATGTGAAGAAGCAAAGGACAACCGTAAATGGATATTCTCTCCTACCACGACGTTTGAGCCTTTACTGACCTGTTCTTTACGTATACAAATTTAAATTACTACATAAAGTGCTCTTTTCCTTCTCTCCTACATGAAAGTATATGTATGGATCTTAGTCTATATTTTTGATGCTTTTTGGGGGGGCTATATTGCTGAATTCACATTAGGGTATATGTAAATCTCATCTCCAGTTCCTAATGTGGTATGTCAGTTGTGTATGTGATCCTGT
Source organism: Podiceps cristatus (assembly GCA_000699545.1). Classification (NCBI taxonomy): domain Eukaryota; kingdom Metazoa; phylum Chordata; class Aves; order Podicipediformes; family Podicipedidae; genus Podiceps; species Podiceps cristatus. The sequence continues at coordinate 9,865 of JMFS01017396.1, read as the reverse complement.
TTATAGATCTACAGTGTCCAGTCAGTAGAGTGATGATGTCCCATAAAAACATCCCCAGTGTTTTTAGTTTTGATGGTGAAGCCTTATTTTTTCCATAACAACCTTTTTTTTTCTTTTTTTTTTTTTTTTTTTTTTTATCTCTTCCTCCTTTACCAAGATTCATATCTTTGCCTCTTTACAGTTTGCTGCATTAAAGGTGGCTAAGCTGTGGAATACTGCTATATAATATGTGGTAGCTCAACTACAGTCTTCAACTTTTATTTTTGTTTTCTTTTGGAGACACAAACCTTTCCCTCAGTGAATGGAGATTTCCACTCTAGCCTGTCTCTCTGCTTTTACAAGTGGTGCAGTGTGTTTTATTTTTGCCTGAAGGAGGAGGGGGGTGCAGGTTGAAAGATAAGAAAGCTGCGTTGTAGCATACTGGTTCCAAAAATGATAAAATGTGAAAAATAACAGACTTGTTCCAGGGCCATGCAATCAAAATAGATTTTGCACTGGAGATATAAAAAGAGACTATGCAAAACATTCCTGAAATAATTTATGCTGAGTTCAAGTTTAAAGTCAGAGATGTAACGGTATATTATGTGTTCTTTTGGCGTTCTGTTTTTAAATCAACAAAATGATACCAACTCTTACACTCTGCTCAGTGCTGATCGTACAGTCAGAGCTATGGGTCTGCCAGTCTTTCAAGTGTCTCATTTTCAAAATTGGAAGGCTTAATTGTTTTTTAGTGTCATCTATCCGGCTTCTATTGTAGTGATATGCTATAGCTTGCTGCTATTCACGGGCTGAGCTGTCAGCTTCTTTAGTTACATATATTCCCCTCTGTTCCAAGCTGTCTTGGTGTCGCAGTCAGAGAGAAGCGTTCGTATGTGTTAGTGCTTGCCAATGAGTGTTTCTCTGGTTATGCTTACTTACGCCAGCCGCCTGCGTAACCTACCTATGGTAACCCACCTATGGTAACCCAGCTGAGCTGGTAACCTTTGCCAGTCCTAGGCAAGGGCTGAGTCCTGCTGTGGGCCAGGTAGCTTGTCTCTTGCAATCCTAGTCTAGAGTCTAAAAGCTTTTACAGTATGTGTGTGGCCTGGTTATGGCAGTTGGCCTTGGGGCCAGAAAACGTGCCCTGGCTCTGCTTTTCTTGCTAACACAGAGAGATACAGCCAAAGGGTAATGGCTTAGTCTTGGGAGATGTCCTGATAACTTTATGTTGTTGAAGGTATTTATTTTCCTTCCCCTCTCTCCACCATATCATTTTCCTCATTGCTTACAGATATTTTACCATCTTATTCAAGGAGTGGAGTTTTATTTTTGTGGTGGCGTTTGGTGTGGTGTGGTAGGTTTTTTGTTGATTTTTGTTTTGTTGTTTGGGGTTTTTTTGTTTGGTATAGGTTTTTGGGTTTTTCGTGGTTTGTTTTGTTTTTTTATTTTTATTGGGTTTGTTTTGGGGGGGGTTTGGGTTTTGGTTTTGTTTGTTTCTTTTAACAGCTAATTATTTATTTTTAACTCTGCTTGATCAGGAAAATACAGGAGAGAGCTGTGACTAGAAGGGCCTTAAACATGAGCTAATTTGAACATGTACAAAACTATCTGCAAAAGGCTTTGGATAATGAGTCTAAATTCCCATAATAATGAAACTTATTAATCTGCAAAAATAATGAAATCTCTGAATAGCATGCAAAAAAATACTTTGAAGTATAGTGTTTGTTAGAAAAGAAAAAATATCATTTGAAATTACAGTCCAGTGTAAAGCCCGCTGAAACAGCTAAGAGTTTTGCTAGTGCTCTCAATTGAGGCTAGTCTTGACATCCAAATGAGCACTCTTAGGGTGAACACATTATACTCCAGTGGAAGTTATGGTTTCCATTCAAAGTAATCTCTATGAGTGAGAGGTCAGGCCCTGAAAATGTCCGAGAATTGGGACACCAAAGAGTTATAAAAGTTGCATGTGAAATTGTATACACTTTCATAACAACATAAAATGAAAAATGTGGGGGAAACGTGTGACAAAATATTTTTTTCATAAATTATATCATGCATAACTCTATAGAAATCAAACTTCAAATAAGCTGTCTCTACTCATATCCCAGAAATGCCTTCAATATCTTCATATGTACCTATATGTTTACAATATAAATTCTCTGCATTTTGAAACTAATCGACTGTTATAGCGCTAAAGCAGGTGTGCCCTGGAGCCTATGTGAAAGAGTAGAAAGCGACAGTCATTGCAAAGACTGGTCTGCCCAGTTAGACTGGCTGCAGTTTCACTGCCTGGTGCTCAGCCTGGATTTCCATCAAGGCCCGTACTGCCCAAAGGTGCAAGTATAATTGTTTTTAGATCTGCCTGCATAATAGAAAGAGTATCTGACATCTTGAAAAAAAAATGGGGGTTTATGGCATGCCTAGGAGGATTTGTGTTGCACGTCGTGAGTGGCTGAGGTGTTTGAAGGGACAGGACTACATGGAAACTTTTAAGAGACTGACCCGGGTATGGGGCTGAAACATGGCATAGTCTAGCTCCAAACCTCGCTTTCAGTAAACAGTCTTACTACATCCCAGGTATCAGGACTCTTGAGTGAACCATATTAGCAGGTTCCAGGTTTTCTTTGTTATGCTTACTCTAGAAGGGAGTTTAGAGACAACTGGTGTTATTATGCAGCATGAACAAACAGGCTCAAGAGCCAATGAGGGAGTTAAATTGTTTGACAGTATAGATACATAGTCTGCAGAGGTCAAAAGGAACCTGAATCAACCCTTGAATATATTGGCCTTTTTAAAAATTCAGATTTGATCTCCTTTAAAGAAGTCATAATGAAAAGTATATCTGTACATTCATGTTTACGTACAGGAAGGAAGGGTAGAAATTCAAATCTGATCTTTGGAAAACTTTTGTGCCACAGTCCCAAGGGTAGGATTAGGCTGGTTGAACTCTAAATAGGGAGATTTAATGACTAGCAGGGAAGTGTTCATTCTGCTTTTTTTTTTTTTTTTGTTCAAACAAACCAACCAACAAACACCCCACCACCACACACACAACCAAACACAACAAAAAAAACAAACAAACAAACAAAAAACCAACCAAACAAAAAACCAAAAAGGAGCAAGTTCCATTTATTTTTATGTAAAGACCCAATATTTGTTAGGAATGGCTGAACAATTTTTTTTTCAAGAACTTTTGTAATGAGAACTATAGAAAATACACAGCATCCTGTTTGCATTATATACTTCTCAGTTATTCCTTGTTAGTAGAATCATTCTTCATAGCCAAGTGTTCCTCTTTCCAGTATTAATTGTCTGTTGTTTTACTACTCTAACTCATCACAATTTGCTGGTATCAAAACTTAAAAATGTCAAGAACATATTTTAATGAAAGCAATGCATAGCCTACAGTTCATTCATGAGAAAAGTAAAATCCTGTTGAATTCATAGTTTTGTTTCTTTTTGGGGAAAAGTTGGATTTAATCTTTTGTAGGGGAAAAATAGTATTTTTCTCTTTACCAGATCTGAAAAAGCTTTCCCGCAACGAGCCATGAAGACTTCCTGATGAGTAAAGTTTTGTAGGGTGTTAGGTACCGGCCTGAGTGGGCAAATATCTAAACAGAGATGGTGTGAGTTCCTCTATGAAGAATTATCAGACCATAAGGACTTCATGTATTTTAAGCATGTGTTGCAAAAATACAGGAATAAAAGATATTGATTTTAGATTTACACTATGTTTTAATCTGCATAACACATAAACAGATTGTTAAATTATTATTGGTCCTAGCCTCCTAACTCTTATTTTCGTCCTTCTTTCCCCTGCAGCAGTTTTCTTAAGTTTCATCAGCAATAAGCAAAACAGACTTGCCCTCATACGGTAATTAAAAAGCAATCAATTTAAGATTGAGTATAAGTTTAGCTAAAGTTGAGAGACTTGAAATCAAAGTAAAGGGCTTGGGGAAGTATCTCAGTTGAGGGTTTACTCAACTCAATAAAATGGTATGATAGGTCTGATTTTAACTACATAGGAAAATATGCTTATTTCCAGATCAGCTAGCGTATCTCTAAAGTGTAAATAAATCATTAGGACACTTGCCTAGTCTTTAGCAGCAATGCTAAACGTGCATAGAGGTAATAAATTGCAACACTTGCAAAATGCTAGTTCTAAGATCATTTCAAATATCCCACTTGTGTCTGTTATGTAATAATACCAAGTATAGACCTCAAATCTGTAAATAGCCTGTAAACATTATTGAGAAAAAGAACAAACATTTGATAGGGTGCCGTGGTTCACTGCAGTGTATCATTCAAATCATGCTGTGAGGTTAACATGGATATGAATATTAGGATAGCTTGTTGAAACTATAGATACATATGTCATTTCAACCAAATATATCTTTATAGTATGTATAGTTAAAAAATGTATACCTGTTGCTTAAACCCAGTTAAATTGGGGTTTTTTTGCCTTTTTTTCCTTAAAAAGAGGTAGTAAGATCCATATCTTCTAGGACTGTATATTTGTTAACTCACTGTTTCATCCTCGTTAAATTTGTTAAAACAGCTCCACATTGAAGTACATTCATGGGTTCAGGAATTCAGCATCAATCTTGCTTGAAAAGTTTGCTTTGTCTTGAAAGTAGAGTTAAGATGAAGTTTGTAATGGAAATTTTAGATGTAGCCTTGGCCTGTGTGCTGATACTGATGTAATGTGTCAGCTTTTTTTTTTTTTTTTTAATGTGCCAATTTTTGCTTTCACAATGAAATATGATAATGCAGTCAATTCTGTCTTCACCATGCAACCTTTCTCTGTGGTCTTAAATGGTGAGGACAGAATTAAGTCCAAGGTAAGTATCACAGCAACAACTTTCTATCATAAGTTCCTGGTATCTGTCTTGGGTTGTAACTCAAGTGGTGGTACTTAAAATGATGAGACCAGGAGAATTTGGCCCTGTCTCTTCTCTGTAAGAAATATTGGCAGTGGAGGTTAGTGATGTGTTGCAATCTGCTTTATGATATGTTGGGGCTGGGGGAGGAGGGAGCCCTACCTATCACATCTGCCTTGGGAATCTCCCCAAGGTAAACAGGAGGAGAACGGCATGTATGAGGGAGGACAACCCCAGTGTTGATGAGTAACAAAAACAGCCAATAAATTCACATCAAGGATGCCATCCATGACTTGAATATATACTTAAATCTGATATCTGAATGTACTGCAGTACATTAAAAAAAAAATCACCCTTGAATAAATGAGAGTATCTAATTGAAATGCCAAGCAAAGGGTCAAATGGTTACAGAGGGAGAGTGAGAAGGAGGAATTAATAATAAAAATGAAGCAATAGTGGAAAAAAACCATGTCAGAAAACATTGCTCAGTACATGTTATGAAACATATCCTTTAGAATCATTTGCTTCTTCCTTTTTATATTATTTTAATAGCTATCTCTTGTTAATTAAAATTTGTGACAACTGCTACAAGGCAAATACTAGTTTAATTAAAGTTCATTGTCGACATTTGAGTGGAATTCAATTACCCTTGGATTTAACAGAGAAGTAGTAATGGATACTATTTTTACTAATGCAAATTTTGGCTGAAAAAGTGACCATTACTTTCATGAGAAATAAGTCCATCTGTAATTTTTAGTTCATTTGATATGAAAAGTCCCTTAGTTACGACACAGTTATTGTTCTGAGTTAATATGCTGGAGAATTTGCTTTTTCTGTGCCTCTCCTTCACCTCTTCCCCCCAGAAAAGAAAAAGCAGCAGCTGTTAAGTCAGAGTAGAAATCGTAGCCTGTGATTTACCTTTTCATAAGAACAATGTGAAAGAAACAGCAATAAATGCCTGAAACTAATAATTCATAAACATCTTATTAGTTGAAAATTCATTGGTTTGTTAACAATTACTTTAAAAAAACAAGTACCAAAAGATAAATCAGTCTTGGGAGGTAGTCTGATTTTATTTTGTTCTGTGGTCAATAATTATGAAGAAAAGGTATGTTTTCCTAACATTTTGATTCTTTTTACTTGTGGAAATTCTACCTTTGAAAATACCAGCAGTTTGAATTAATTGACGGCTGTATTGTTTCATCAGGCATATCACATTTACCCACAGAAAGAGTCTTGAAATCTCACTATGAGTCAAAGAGTTACTATTTTGTTTGGATCTGCTATTTGGAGGTACTGGATCAACCCATCTCAAGCATATGGCTGATGCATGTCCTTGTATGCCCTCTGTTAACCAGCATAAGCAATACTATTTCAAATACGGACTACCGAACAATGTAAATTAGTTTAGGTCCCCATATAAGTAAGTGGACGTGACATCACATTCTATACCACGATGTTGGGACTGTTGACAAAGTCATACAGTGGGAAAATACTGAGTATTTGCTTTAAATTTATTTGGAGCACGAGACGATGGATAATCAGAACAACTAGTCATGTATCTCGCAGGACTTACTGAGACTGAGCAATTCTGTTACATGTTCAGCTCATATTAACATCAGAGCCACAGCTCCTAGCATTCCAAAAGTGTCTTATTTAAGAGACCTCCAATAAAATCAAGAGAGTTAGAAGATCTTGCTAGCACCATCATATTTGGGGGGAGAGTTTTAGAGGAAGCACCATATTAATTTGATTGTTAAACCTGATTTAGCCAATGGACCTGGTTTGGTTTAATAATGGATATGGAGTTCCACAGTAAGCCAGAAGAATGAAGAGGTTGTGGTTAAAAAAAATCATCCTTTAAAAAAAAAAAAAAAAAAAAAAAAGTAAAAAAATATGTGTGGTGGAACTGGGAACTGCGGCCAAATACAGAGTAAAAGCTAACACATTCAAAGACACTGAGGGTTTTTTCTATCTTTTTTTCTGAAACTTTCCTTCTCTCTTTAATGGTTGTACAAATGTTTGCTGAGGAAAATTTATTGTAGATTTCAAAAGTGATTTAACTTATAAATGTCTGAAGTTTGAAATCCACAGTATTAAATGGAGATTCAGTTTTATTGTATAGATGATTAGCAGGTTGTAAAAATCAAGTTTTTGTTCTGAGGTATCTCAGACAGGGCAAATAAAAGCTGATGCACTTGCAACTACTAATTGCCTTCTGAAAATGTAAACCTAAAAATTTGTAGAGAACAGAATTTATTAGCCTGGGGTGGAGAAGTGATGTGTCTGCACTGAAATTGGTTGGTGCCACAGGAGGGAATTTAGATGAATAGGTAAGACGTTGACTGAAATTTCTGGACTTCAATGAGCTGAATAATGCAAATGTTGGACTGGCGATCTTGCTCTTTTTCCTAGATGTTGGTCATTTTGTCTCACATGTTGGTCCCTCTCTACTACCTATAAAAGCTCAATAGCACAAAGTTTTATCTATCTATAAAAATTATTTCAAAGGAACCAAAGAGGTTTAGGTACCAACTTTCATTGAATGCCTTTAGAAATACACATTATCATCATGTGATGAGACCAGTTAAATAGCTCTTTAAATTATGAAGAATGCTACTGATCTTTTAAGTCTATACTGAGAAAAACAGAAATCTGAAATGTTTGTCTTTTTGAAATTAGAGATAGATCCATTACATTGTCCATTGTTTATGTTTAAGGAAGAACCAAACAGGTACAAATAGTCCTAAAATAAAAATGCAAATAAATTATACTGATTTGTCATGAGTCAGCTAAGGAATATATAGAATAATGAAAACAAAACAAATTACTACTCTGATCTTTGTTTTCTTCTCACTTCATCCTCCCTTATTCCCAGTTAGTTGAACATGCTTGAATGATGTATTATTCAAGAATACTTTCATTCTAAATTACCTTTACTGTACTTCACAGCTCACGTAATTAAAATAGTTATTCAGGGTATGCAGATGACTTGCAGTTTATGTGAGATTATGTCTTCAGGAGATAATACTTGAAGTGGATTACCAGCTGCCTTTGAAGAATTTCAAATTGGTTTAATTTGAGACAGAAGCAACCACATGCTATTGACACAATTCCATTTCATTCATGTTCCTGTTAGCTCCAGACAGTTCTGAGGGCAACCTGTCAGTGTCCTAACTAGGATCTAATCATACAGTTTTATTTTGTAATTTCACAATTACATATCATGTTTGTTCTCTTATCAAACACATACTGAACTAAAAATGGGAAAAAAAAAAAAAAATACAACAAAACAAACAAAAAAACCCAACCCCAAAATCCAACCAACTAAAGCCGCACAACTCAAAACTGAATTCAAAGTTTGGAAAGGTGATTAGCAAGATAACTAAAAATTTCATCTTAAAGTCTCTTAGTGAGTCAAAAACAAAGTGACAAAAAGGCAGCAAGGTGATTCTTGGTTAAGTACATACTTAAAGCCTAATGAACAGTGGTATGTTCTGGTGCTGGGAAACTCAGATTTGGAATTTGGCATCTGTTTGTAAAGATCTGAGCAGCAGTCAATCTTTATAAATGCTAAATGCACATTGCAATGTGGAATGATCAGTTATTGGCCTATGCTGAATGATACATATTTTATAATAGTTTATCCTATATGCAGCTTTAAGGGTCTTTGGTTTGCTGGTTGGTTGTTGCTGTGTTTAGCCCTTCCTATTATAAATGCAAAATGCCCGTTTCTGATTTTTAAAACATTCATACTTAGCAATGCAGAAACAATCACACTTGGAGCATACAAAACAAAAAAGCAACTGAATTTTTGGTCTGTCATTTGGCTTTGTACCTGTCTGAATTTTCAGACCAGGGTTTTTTGGGGGGGTGGGGCTTAGGGAGGATCCAGAAACTATCAGTTAAGAGTGTTAAATATGGTATATGTCATGGTTCAGGTTACTGGTTCTGAAGTATGGAATACGTTGTATTTCCAACTGATATCTGCCTCTGAAGTAGAGGTCAAAGCCTCAGGTCGGTGAGCATCTCAGGTTAGACTGTCTTTGAAAAGGTTGACCTGTCCCGGGCTTCTCATCTGCCAAATCTGAACAATCCTGCCGGACTCTGCAGGACTGTTCATATCCTTCAGTGTGTCTAGGACTGCACAATTCTTGCCCAGCACACTCTGTACAAACATGTAGCAGTGGTGTTACACTCGGATTTTTTACTTCTGCCATGGTTGCAGCTACTCTGGGTATTCTCTTGTTTGCATGCCTTTGGTTAAGTATGGCCTTTCTTCATGGAAATAGCTTTATGATCCCTGTTGTGCAACAGTGCATGAAACTGCAAACACCTGGAAAGACTTTCCATGGTGCAAGCAGTAGTGCATCAGTGGCCAAACATCTGGAACTCATCTGGAGATTCCCCATGGTCCCTTCAAGTGCTGATTGAGATTTCTTTCTTTTATAAGATGCACAGCTCTCTTGACGTCGATTCCGAAAACTGAGAGGAAGCAGGGGGAGGGAAAGGCTCTGACTGGCAAATGAAATTATCTACCACCGGGAACATTTTATGTTAAAAATGTAAAATGTAAACATGCGTGCACATAATTTTTTGAAACAAAATATTCACTTAAAATAAAACTTCGTTTGTTGTAGTTACCAAATAAGAGGATTTTGGATATCAGGATGTCTGTAAATACTTTGGTTTTGAAATATGGAGTTTGACCTAAAGTGAAATGCTTTTCAAAGAAGTGGTAAAACTGATCCAGGTCTCAACATATTAAGACATGAAATTCTCTGACTTAGGCTTATATATATGGAAGCTGCCTGTACACCTATTAAACTACCTTCCTTTTAATTTGCTTTTTCCTGTAACAAAACAGGGCTCTGTCCTGGGATGTTTTGGTGCTGTTCAGCATAGGGTATTTATTGTTTTCTTCCTTGTCAGCCTGGAGACTCAGTCAAGTATCGGATGAAAAAAAAGACCCCCTTATCATACCCTTCACACACACACCACCACCC
>KL258819.1:0-32212 GCA_000699545.1 Podiceps cristatus | reverse complement strand
AGCAGGATGAGAAAATTCTGGTTTCTAGTTTAAAGATGAAATAAATTCACAGTTCCTTACCTAAACATTTTATTAGGATGATGCAGGACCCCTTAAGTTACATTTCACTGTTTACCTAGAGTCTCAGGAAGCGTGTGAATGTATGGCAATGTAAAATTATCATTCTCCTTTCTAAAACTCACCATCCTTTCGTAGCTCCATAATTCAAGTTTAATGTTGCAATAATGCCAGAATGCAGTGTGACAACTACAAATGACTCCCTCACTGTGGCACTTGCTGCTGTACGGGGGAGGTCGGGAAGGACTCCTAACTCAAAAAGACATTTCTCATCATATTTTCTGGCAGTCATCAAGGGCATATCTTTCATGGGGAGTGACTCAGTAATTCCCAGGATCCATGTGTCACTGCGCTTGTGGTGTTTGTGAGCGGGTTTGCAGAGGGGTTGAAAAAAGAGGAAGGTTTCCACCATGAGAATGCAGGCAAGGAGAAGGCCCTGCCCCCTCTCACATGGCCGTCATGGCCTTGGTCTGACGTGACATTTTGCCTTCCCACAGAAGGACCAGACAATCAGGCAGAGGGACCCAGGGAACCAGCACTTCCCACGTTTTTAAGTCCCCTGGGTCTTTATCTGCTACTGAAGCTTCAGCCTTCTCTCTCTCCCAGCTGACATGCCAGAAGATGTTGTCTCTGGCCCTTTTGAGAGGGAGGGAAAGGGGCAGGAGGAACATCGATAGCTCCCTGCCAAGTCGCAGGGATGGTTGGGGCTGGGCTCTGGTTCCCAGGCAGGAGGGGGAGCGAACCACGCTCTCACACACATCACTCATGCAGAGGGATGGGTGAAGGATTGCTGAGAGGCCAGTCCCTTCCCCAAGCCAAGAGGGTCACGAACTCAACATGAGTCTCACAGTAAAAGTATTATTAAAAACAAGCTGGGGAAAAGCCTTCCTAGTATTTGGCCCGCAGAACAGAAAATAGCATTATTGCTGGAGCGGGAGCAAGTATGAAATACTAGAAAACACTCATAAACATGAAATTTTTATTAAAAGTTTTAGTTTCCAGTAAAGCTTCCATGACCCAGGTCTCCATTACCATATGACAGTGTAAATACTGCTGAAGCCAGGAGTGTCATTTGAACAGAATAGATCACGTAGATAAATACCCACTGAAAATGTCTAATGAATCTTCAACTGCGGTTGAATGCGGTTGAATGTGCGGTTGAATCTTCAACTGCGGTTGAATGTGCACTATATTCTTCAGACTTGCTGCACATCTCACTTGAAACCAGAAGTCCCTATGCTGCATAGTATGTCTTCTAGCATAAATTTTCTGCAAAGTTTCAGTGCCATTTCCCAACTGCAACTGTGAATTAAATTCCACAAAATTCAAAGCACTCAAGAGAGCAGGGCAATATCACGGTACCCATTTTACGGATGTGGAAACTGAGACACAAGCAGGTGAAGGAACTTGTCCTAGGTAATTTGGAAAGACAGAGACGGTAACCTGAATACTACAGGCCTCTTAGTTTTATTCTTCTCCTTGTGTTAAAACAGCCTCAGATAAAAACTGCTTGATTAGAAAAGTGATATGGCTTAACACTCAATTACTAAGATTAGGATGTTTTTCGGCTGCATGCTTTTCTTAAAATAAAAAGAAGATGTTTGACTGAAATAAAGAAGGATTGTATATTAACTCGTCTGGGAGACTCATTACATGAGAATGGAGATCTTACACAGGTGTCTCTATTATGTTAATTTGCATGCCATCTGTCCTGTGGGCACCCTGCTTCTCCCCTCCTACTCGGTGAACTCCAATGGGAAGGTGAATTGTGAAAATGATGGAGGCAGGGCTCAAACCCGTGAGCTAGGCTGTGCTAGACCTAAACCCAAAATGTTTTCATTCAACAAAGAGAATTTTTTTGCTTGGAAGATATCCCTCCTAAAGTAAAGCAAAGGGAGGCAGTGGTGAGGTGGGAAAGCTGTTCAGCTCTAAGCTGAATCAGGTTAAGTGTGTAGTGATCTAGATTCAGTAGGTTAGGTAAAATATTGGTGATTTCAGTGTCCCTTCATCCACAGTAACAAATGGTTGGCAATTCTTACAGAAGGAAAGAAAACTGAAACAAACTCCTGCAACGATGTTTTAGGTTAAGCAGGCCTTTGCACCGTGGCTTGCTGAGCTAGGTGAGTCCTGTGGAATGACCAGTTGCCTGATCCGGCTGTCAGTGTCTTTCATTTAGGCTCTTATAATGTCAAAATGTCTCTTGTATAGATAGTCTGGGAGGGAGAGATTCCTAGCGTGGGCACAGCGCTGCACTGGGTAATGCCTGTTTTCATCCCCAGCTAGGATTTCTGCACGGGAAGGGGCTCGGCTGCGCCGGCTGGATGCCACCAGCACAGCCTCAGGGGCCTCGGCAGCGTGCTGGTGCATGATGGATATGAAGTCAACAGGCACTGGGGAAATTTCTTAAATCATGCTGATTTCTGGAAAGACAATGACAAAACTCCTATTGACTTGAAGAGAAATGAATTCAGACCACAGGTCAGGGTCACAAAAAGGCCTGTGACAGAGCTGGAACTCAGATTTCTGTTATTACTTTAATTAAAAAATCCATCTTTCTTCCCTTTATGAATTGAAGCTCCTCCCCTTCCAACACTTTCCCCCCACCCCCAACCCCCCACTCCTTGAAGTGTTTGGGACAGTTTATTTATGGTCCCAGTTTACCTGAGTAGTTTGAATACTTGTCCATTTCCCAGGAAAATTTTCTACCTTCAAGTAATCGGCATTATAAACTGCAGCTATAATAAGGACCTTCTAGGGAATGGGGGAAGGTAGGAAGGGATGAGGTTGTTCATTTCTGTAGAACAACTGAACGAAATCATAGTTTTTATTACACTTCATTTCCAGCCCTTACCGTTCTATGGCCTCTGCCTCCTTTCTTCTATAAACTGGACCGTTATTGCCCTAAACCCTTAAATTGTCCTTTTAACCGGAGCTGCTTTAGTATCCAGCCTGCACAGCCTTCTCATCGAATCCAGTTTGTAAACATTCCTGGGGCACCCAGAGGACAAATGACTATATGTTTGGAAATACATTATAAAATATTTTATTTCCTGTAGCTTAATGGAAACTTAGGATGGTGTCCTAAGAAGAATTTATTTGACAGTCTGAGAAGCCTTTTCACCTCAGAGGGTAATGTGTTGAGCATCAGCCTGGAGTGTACTTTGGGTTGCATGAGGCTTTATTTGCTAAGCACCGCAGAATATAAGAGCAGGTTGGGGTGGATGTGGGAAAAAAAAATGCTTTCTTCATGTGAGCATATTGGATGTGTCCACTGGTGTGAAACTGTGGTTTGATGCGATGTGTTTTTCCACGGCAGTTCTGATAGCGCACTGACTAATGACCGGCTAAAGCAGGCATTGGTGTCAGCCAGGGCTGTAGCTGTTTAGCTCGGAAAGTGCGAGGCTCCCATTTCAGAAGAGTAATTCTGGCACATGCAGAAGATTTTCTGCCCCACGAGAGCTTGCGAGGGGAGAACTAAATCATGAAGCTGGAAAGATAATAACCTCTTGTATTCTCCAGTGGACCACCATCCTTTGTGTGCGCTGCAGGTTTTTTTTACAGATGGCAGTGAACTTACATTCTGGTACACTTCTTAAACCATCCAAACTTCATCATGGTTGTTTAGGCATTGTATTTGGACCACGTCAGGCATTTCCTTATTAAATGACTCACTAAAAAAATGCTGATTCCTTGATACAAAGTATTTTGTGGAAGAATGTCAATGCCATGAGCCACTGTCAAGCCATAGAAAGCCTTTAATAGAAATTCACCTGCTGGGCAGATTCCTTGTTACTTCATCTGCTGCACTACTAAGAGAAGATCCATAAAGAAAACTATTATCTTGAATGCTCGTTCTTACTGCTCTGAGATATTCTTGCTGGAAGGCAGAATTAGCCTGAACTGCACATATAAAGAAACAAGTATATTTTTTAACCTAACATTTTAACATCTGACAATGTATAATGGTTTAACATACATTAGCATAAACAATTTTCAGTGACATATAAAACACATTAGTGAAAAATGGCATCTGTAAAGTATTAACTAAAAGTGTTGCTAAATTAAACTCTAATCTTTCCTTACATGCATCTAATGGTACGGCATCAATGAAGACTTTTGTCCAACTCCCTGGCTGAGTGATTTCTGAACACTTTGTTGCTATGTTCATCCAAGTTTATTACTCTTCTGCTTTTCTCCATGCGAAGATTTCCTTGTTTGATCACAATCTTGGGATGCCTGCGAGTGTGACAGTAAGGACATTTGGTTTTCACATGCTTCTGGGTGAGATTCTGAGCTACTTTATTTGCTCCTTAAAGACCCTTAGTATCCTGGACCTGAACATTTTGACTGTTGTTCACAGCTGAAATTACTGTATTGTCACACATACAGGGCTTAGCCTCTAAGGCCATGCCATGATTTGCACCTGTCAGACTGTATTAAGCAACTGCTTTTAAACTTGGAATTGCACAGTAATTAATTTGCTGTTTCTTAAAAAAAACTTCTGTTGCAGTGTTTTCAAGACTCTGTGTGTCCTTTTTTGTGTGTGTGTGTGTTTCTACCTGAAACACGTGCCTGTCCTTTGTTAAGAATGTGTGCTTCAGCTGTCACATAAAGTCAAATTTAGAGGGCCCTGGCTGCTCTGGAAAAAACAATAGTAATTCAACTAGGGACTGAGCATCCCCTGAAACATGAGAGCTCAGATGTCTCCTGTTATCAGCTTATCAAGCTCAGAGGAATCTATTGTCCTCCCTAATTTATCCAGGTTTCTATTGCAGTAGCTGTACTTTCAGTGACAAAGTTAACCCCTTCTGAAGGTTTTCCTGCTCATTTCCAATATACCTGTATAGAAAGAAACATTAGAATTTATTTTTTCCATGCTTTTCTTTAATCAAAAGTTTACAAGCTACACTTATTAGTGGTCATAACAGCTTATGATGATACACTTCCTTTCATTGTGGAAACATTTACGTTGTGTTGGGGCTTGAAAAAAAGGTACATGGTAGCAGCGCGTCACAGGAAAGTGGAACAACCTCTAAGACAGCTCGATTAGAGGAATGCAAACAAATCTCAGTAGGGGTTGTCACGGCTATCTCCACCTTGACTCTTCTACCTTGAGTCTGTTCCTGTTCCTCCTCCGTTGCACCTCTGCTGAGAATTACCTGATGCTATGACAATATGATTCAGAGCGCTAAATGGGTAGAAGACTCTTTGCAGTTTTGGCAGGTCGGCTTTCATGGCTTTAGTGCCCATGAGGTGGCTACATGAAAGCCGGAGCAGGCACAAGAAGCAGGGCAGGAATATGGGGCAGAACAAAAGGCAGGAAAGATTTGTTGTGGTTTAGCTATAGATATTTGGGACAATTTGCCTGGCTCGTGGTCTGTTCTTGTTGACCTCCTTCCTGGGGCCCACTTGGCACTGCACTACCAGTCAGATTTGGGACAGTCAGACCTCCAGCTACCAGGTTTCCCAGGAGACTCCATGATCCCTTTGCCACCCACCAAAGTTTGATGTCTGGACACTGTTTAGCCAACAAACTCAGGTAATTCCTTAGAAAAAAAGAGAGTGGTACCCAGCACCAGTTCAACTAATTTGTATCAACCCCTACAGGCTGCTGACTCTTGAGTGGCATCTGGGAAAGATGGCTATCAAGGAGGGCCCACAGGACCCCTTCCTTCGTCACCAAGTTTGCTTTCAGCTCCCCAGCTATGTCTATATTAGCTAGATAAACAGGACCGTGGTGCAGACCCAAACACTACAACACAGTTTTCCAAGCTGTTAAGTTTCTTGTGTGATCTTGGCAGTTTTGTCCTGGGCCAACTGGCAGTCTCTCAGAAAACACCTGGTTACAGGTCAAGGTCAGCATAAGCTACACACCAGCTACATACTGGCATTCCCAGTGTGCGATGAGGACAAGCCCGATGTGTTTCTGAGGGCGACAAATGTGACATGCACCGTGGCAGATGTTCTCATGACTACAGAATGGGACGTGGCCAGTTTTAGTCACAGGTGCAGCCCCCCTTTCCTGGGGAGCAGAAAGTGATGCGTCCGTGAAGATGTCCTGGCTGGTACAGGTGAAACAACCTCACCACAGCTGGGAAGCTCCAGAGCTATCGCACGTGTGCAGGTCAAAGTCTCTGTTGGAGTCCGTCGCTGCTGGCTCCGCGGCAGGAAAGGGGTTATAGCACACAGCCCTCCTCTGCCTCTGCGATGAGTGACACAGCTTGATAATAGCACTTTCTCCTTTCATGATTTTAAATGGCTTTTCTTTTTTCCTCTTTTGTATGTTTAATATAAAGTTGAAAGATTTTTCATGGTGATGATTGACACATGACTAAGCAGTTTAGATCTCTGTACTAGAAATCCCCATCCTTCTTCAATTACTTAATGCTATGACAAGATCACATGAACCCTTTTCTGTCTTTAAGCCTATTTATGCCATTAAAATTAATACAGCTGTTCTTGGGCTGCCACTTAAATATAAGTACTGAGAAGCATGACTATTTTATAGGCACTTTTTTTTTTTTTTTTTTTTTTTAATAATACTGTAGTTTTGCACGTCCTTCCAATTTTTGAATATTTGTTGGGCAGTCAATTGAAAAATGGAAACACTGGTTTTGGATATTTTTGCAAAGAAATTTCCTTTGGGTGCTTCTGGTAGAAAATTAATGGGTTTGATTTTTTTTTCCCAGCTCTAGTGTATACTTGCTGTTACAATTCTGACTTGCAATTCAATATACATTACTACAAGTTATTCTCCATTGCTTTGCTACAAAATTCCTTTAGAGGAAAAAGTATTATTTTTGATTGGTTGATTTATTCCTCCTTCTTAGATGATATTGATTAATGAACTTTACTTTTTTAAAAAAACTAATTAAGTAATAGAATCCCTGCTTCCTCTCATTTTCTCTGTTTTGTTGCTTTTAAGTCAGCGCTAGTGGAAGAAAATTTAACAAAGCATTTTGTGGACTCATACCTCAATATTACTTACTTCCCTTACCTTTGGTTACGCAGTATCAAGTGAGACAGACTACATGGCATGTATACACAGAACTGTGAAAGGTCTGTAAAGTATATGGCAGAAAGAGGACAAAGAAACTGTGCTTGTTCCGTAGGAATGCAGTCAGTCCAGACTCTGTCACTCATTCTCTGGCTTAATATGGAAATACATTTTGCTATCCGAGAATTCTTTTTTTCTTTATATTGGTATTACTTATGAAGTGAAGTAATGCAGAGTGGCTAAAATCACCAGAATGTTCTAAAGGTTCTCGAGGCCAAGTCCCACACTGCACTGTGCAGTCAATTATTCATGGATTCCTATAAAAATTATATCCAGTCATCAGATCCTCTGACTAAGGTAATAGGGATGGGCCTTAAAATTCTCTCGTTATGTTGACAAGGAAAATAGTCATTTATTTTTTCGCAGATTTAGTTGAAAATTGCCCACATCAGAATTCTAGGCCTCTTGATGACCTACAAGACCTGGATAAGGTAACATATATACATGATTCATGAGCATACATTGATTAGGATGCCTGCTTATTACTGAGCAAGCTAGATATTTACCTTTTAAAATTCTGATTTGTGGGACGCACTCAGGTCTCTGCTCAGGTGAGTGAAGCAGAGTCTGTGCCACATATGCAATGCATTTCTTGTGCAATAACACTGTAGATGTCACAACAGCAGCGTAGCATATTTACTTGGGTTAATATAGGTTTTGTCTAATCTCACATAATCCAATTACTTTCACCAGTCTTGCGAACTTCTCCAGCCTAGAGCATGGAGGTTTGAGCACTCTGCCTCACCTCTCACATGGATATCACATCCTGGAAAAATATTCACTATGACTTACTCACTTAGAGACTTTGGGAGACAAAACATAGTAGACAAGATCTGAAAAAAATTCGATGGAATATACATGTATATCTATATATTAACTGCTCATCTCATCTTTTTCTAACCTTAAATAGGTTTATCCTAAGATAGGGCTAGCCACGTGCCTCTGGAAATATCTAGAAGTATCATTGTCTTGATCATTCTGTATCCACCTTAGTGCTCGCATCCAGGGAGACTGCCTACAAGACATTGTTCAGTATCTTGTGATGATGCTTGCAGTGGAAAGTGCCCCCCAAAACCAGCTAATGTCACTACTTTCTTTTAAAATATGAAGGAGTTATTGTATCTCTTTTTGTAATAAACACATAGCTAAGCCACGGTTGTTAGAAAGACAAGTTCAGTTTTAATTCCATTCCATTCCTTAAACACACAAACTCACATCTCAAAATATCTGTCAGTAGAATAAGCCTGAAGAAAGTAATTGTGTAGGCACTCATCATCTCTCCTGTTGAAATGAGCCAGAAAAAAGTTGAAGGCTCAATTTAGAGGAAGCAT
Source organism: Podiceps cristatus (assembly GCA_000699545.1). Lineage (NCBI taxonomy): Eukaryota > Metazoa > Chordata > Aves > Podicipediformes > Podicipedidae > Podiceps > Podiceps cristatus. Next base: position 23,767 of record KL258819.1, on the reverse strand, counting down.
ATGCGTTAAGGCACTCACCTAAAATAAGCAAGACCTGGAATCTGTTCCCTGTGTTAAACACTGCCTGTAGCAGTGGTTGGATAAATCATAGAGAGCACTATGTGTGGCAGCTGGACCCCTCCAAAACAGAGAAAAGAACTGACTGCCCAGTTCCTGGGCAGGTACAGGGCCCATGGGGTTGCTACACAAAGTGGGGCTAGGTCCCCCTCCCCCCCCCTCCCCTGACTACTCTTTCAAAAAGGGTAATAGTTGGAAGCATGGATGTAGACACTGGCCTGTAGGAAAGAGTTGAGATTCTAAATCTCAAAGATTTCCTCCTGGAAGTTTCAGTGATGGGAGACCATATCCTTCTCCCCATCCTTCATTTGACACTGACTGTGCTGTGATGAGCCTTGGCACGCTGGCTTTTTTGATCCGTTTCTGATTCTTCCATGTATAACAGGGTATTTTTCTCCATATCAGTGTCCTGGAAAGCAGGAGTAAAGTTTGACGTGTATGTGTCCACGGACTTGTGTCCATGTCCATGCCCTTGTGTGTCCATGGTCTATGTAGGCACTTCTTTTTATCCCTCCTTTGCAGGCTGCCATAGGTTCAAGCAGCATGTAGTCGCTGCAGTGAGATTCACAATGAAAGGCTGGTGTGAGAGGATTCTGGACAGGACGCAGATGTGCCTGCCCTTGTTTGTGCTTCTGCCTGAGAAAGGCACTAAGGGTAGGTAGTGGCTGCTGCTTTGTGGTGGGTGCTGGGAAGGGAATTGCACGTAGACATTCAGGTAAGGAATCAGCCAGATCACCATTTTAGCTTGCTTGTAAAGGATGAGGCAGAAACACTTGGTTGGTGTTTGTGGTGTTGTTGCTGTTGTTGTTGTTGTTGTTGTTGTTGTTTTTGTTTGTTTTTTCTTGGCAGGTTATAAAGCCACAGGTTCTCTGTTTTAGAGAAAGATGCTGTAATCCTGTACTAGACACTGACCTGAAGAGAAAGAGGGCATGCTTTGGTACAGTCTAAGGTGGTTCTGGCAGTTAAACGCTCACAAGTTATAGCAAGTTTTCCTTGTGTTCTTGGAGGCAAATACATGAAAAATGACCTCAGGGGATCCTCTGCTATTCCATGTAACAAAATAATATATCCATAAGAATGTGATCTCTTCAAGGAGATTTTACATCATTAACTTTATTGCTTTAAACATTTCTGAAAAAGCTTCTGGTTCCAGTGTACGAACCTTTTACATATAACAAAGAATAGACTGTATGATACACAGGCAGTTTGGTTGTCCCTCTGTCCCCATTTGAGGACTCACCAAACAAGAGTCTATTCTGTGATTCTTTTACTTTCCACTATCGTAGGCATTCAGTGGAACATGGATATCTATTCTAGCAGGCATCAGCAAATATTATTTTTCTCTGGCAGGTATAGGTCAGTTCTTTTACTTATTTTTATTGACCTGTATTTTTTCTAGTAGTGAGAGCTTTATTTTTCTTGGAAATGTGCCTCAAATAAATGTGGATATTATATCTTATTTGATATTTGCCAGCCCTTATAAAATAATGTCAGCTGTGAATTGTTTTCATTTGTTGCCATCTTAATGGACATCAACAGAGCTGTTAAGTAAGATTAGTTTTAACATGAAGTTATGAAAACTTTGGATTCAGAAAAAATATGACCCTCTTACAAGTTTATTTTTTAGTTACAGATGGCTGAATAAAGAACAGCATCAGAAAAGAATACTTCAGGTAAAAGAAGGCAGAACAATATTGAATAACTGCCTTTATTTGAAGAGCAGAACATAGTTTTTCTCTTTTCATTGCCGTGATACCAGAAACAACACAGAAGCAGATCAGTAACCATGTATAGTAAGATGATTTTTCTATTAGAGAGTTTTGGGACATGAGTTTGCAATGTTATAGAAACTCGTAGATAGTTAAGACCACAAGGTTATAAGTGTCTGAGTGTTTGGTTTTGATTTTACTTTTTACAATGTATAGACATTAATATGAAAAGTGTCTCTGCAAATACAGATTTGTGGAAGAAGAATTTTTAATAAATACTTCCATGTAATATAAAAGAAGGTGACAAAAACTAGCATCTCTCCTCTGTGAAAGATAAAGATGATTGTGTTTCCAGTAGAAATTATTTAAAATAACATGTTCTTAGTGAAATCGGGGACCTATTCATATTTTTCCTTCTCCACTTACGTATAATCGAGGTACTTAGATTGTCCTCTTCAAATGCTATGAAAAATATGTCCAGCTATTTCCCACGGTTAAGCGAGCATGCAAAGTTATATACCCACACAGTTCAGATGCATTCAACAGAGCTATATTGGTTTATAGTAGCTGAAGATCAAGTCTCGTTATTTTGAAATGTTAACAGCTCATGTTAACAGTAGGTTTTGGAAATACTTATATTTTTGCACTTTTTAAATGGGAAAACAGGCTTTTCAAAAGGACTTGCCATTGCCCCAGTCTCACTGAAACCAGGAAGATTTTTGCTGATCATGTCAATCAAATACATCCAAAGTTAGGTGAATGCTATGCTTTAGATATTCTTATTTCATACTTCTGTGTGAAGCAGGCATATTAATTAAATGTACGGATACTTCCTCTACATCTCCCGCATCCTTTCAAAAGACTTGAGAGGATCAGAAAACAAAATTTATCCTATAAGCTAATTTGTATGCAATCAATTAAATTAAGACCAACAGCTAAAAAGAAAGGGAAACCAGGTGACAGTGACAACCTTCTCAAAGATCAGGAGGACAATTTCTCCCAGTCTTTTTACATGTGGTGGTTGTGGTCTGAGATCATTCTTCCTTCCACAGAAGCCCAGTGTATGTTCGCCGACTATTTCTTGAGGAATGGGGAGCATTTGCACATAGGTAGGAGTTATCTCTACCATGAACCCCGTCACAAAAGCTGAATATGAAACGTCTGGTTAGGTCACTTATTCTATGTGCCTCCAGAGGTAGGGCTCTTCTATTTGTCCAGGTCTGCCCTAGAGCATCTAGGAGCAGGAGATCCCTGTGTACATAATGCCTTGGTTTTTGTGAGAGAGAAACCCACCTGACAGGCTGAAGGAAAACAGTGGTGATTGCCAACATACTCCCCTATCTGAGTTATGGAGATGGCAGAACTAGAGTACATGTAAATGTGTAGAGCTTTTTAGGACATTTCTGAGTTATTTTTAGTCAAATAAGCTGAAATTCTGACTGTTTTCAATAAGAATAGAAGCTGTCCTGCTGGTAACCAGATTCTGCATTTGATTTCTTTTATTATTTCATCTGCTAGACTTAATTTGCGTGTGATTGCATGTGACAGCACTGGCGCTGAGGAGAAAAGAACGAGAGTATATAACCTGGAGAATGAAGACTCAGAGGCATTGCCCTTTATAAAAAAAATCTGGACTTGTAGAAATTCTGCAGTTTCTTCCATTTATGATGTGAAGCCTGTAACCTTTTCTCATCAGGAGGACAATTATTGAGAAACTTAAATTAAGTGAAGTGTGATTTACCAAAAAAAGGATATATTTCAGAAGGGGATTGCTCTCTATAAAAGCTCCTCAGGGGCTCCAGAGTAGTGTCATCTAACAGGACACATCTATACCTTCCTTGTGCCTCTTAAAGCTTTCACTGATCTCAGGTAAGACAGTTTTCCCCCAGCCTCTTGATAGCCTTAGACACTTTGAAAATGACATTATTTTTGTATTGACTGTTCCCTGCTATTCCCTTCCCTTGTGTAGTCCCCAATGCCTTCATTTGAAAAGGTGCTGATGTGACAATGCATAGGTCTAGGAAAAAAAAATTAACTCTTCTTATTGACTGCTCTCCCAGCAGCCCAAGCACAAGTAGCTTGTTACGTCTATTTACAGTGGAATTTCTTTTTCATTTTAACTGGGTTAATTCCTTTGATTGATTAACACTTTTTAGCAGTAGAATAAGGTGACCATATGGCCAGTTTTCTTCTTAATCATCATTGTTGTCTTCTCTTCCTTTTTTTCTAGGACAGTTTTAATTCAGCTGAATTTGCTTTTTCCCCATTTGTTACTGATAGACTGCTTTCAGTGTGCTGACTGTAAAAATTCTTTTGGAAAGCTGCCTGGTTTCTCTCTAGAGCCTGTTGTAGAGTCTTCAAAGTAAGATTAAGAGTTGTTTGTTCATTTATTTATTTATAAACTGTGTCTTCAGGAAGGGGAGATGGGTCTTTTATTACATAGACCCTGAATTTCTAGTTCAAGTCTTCTAAAGATGCAGGCTCATTGCATCTTTTATTCAATAGAAACCGAATTTTCCCATTAGTTCTAGAGGGATCATCTGCTAGAGAGTGCAAGAATCAGCAAAGCTGCAGTCAGTTAATGTTTTTCATTTCTGGTCTTATTGATTATTGATTTTATATTTCATGAAGAAATGCAGAATAATCTGGAAAAGTAAGAATGTTGTATGGATTATCTGTCATCACAAAGGTTGGAAGTGTTATGGAAAAATACTCTGGAGCAAGTGTAAGAAATACTTCCTGATTAAGTATTGCTGTCTACCATTCATCTGCAGTCAAAATCAGCAAATATATCTCCTGAAGTCTTCAAGTGTTTGATCTCAGTCTCATTATAGTTAATAAAAGCTTTTCCTGGTAGCTACAGAAAAGGCCTGATGTTTGAAGTTGTGTTAGTCTGAGGTAGAATGAAGTCTTATTTTTGATTTAGGTCTCCAAAATGCAGGCAATGAGGGTTTTCAAGGCCGTCCATAGTTATCGGGTGTTTAGCTTTTCCATTTATAAGTCTTAGAATTGTCTGTCAATGTAAGTGATGCCCTGATGTCTCTCTGAGGCAGGGAAAAAAATATTCCTCAGGGGCAGTGATTCAGGGATGCCATTCGTGTTTTTGGGGCATGACTGGGCAGGGTTCAGTTTGAGTTGCTGATACTTCAGCATCTGCATTTAGGCATCTGAACAGGATCAGCAGAGTTAGAAGTAAAATGTTGATCTCCTCTCGCCTAGTTATATTTTGTCCAAAACACCAAGGCTAGTGTGATGTTTATTACCTTCTTTCTGTTTTGTAGACTCCGAAGCACATGATATTACAAATACAGTCTTGTTTAAAGGATTAAACCAAATAATTTTAGCTTTAAGTTATTGATATTTTCTTCATCTCCAGTATAATGAAAGGACTGCATGGTACAGGAATAGATTGCCATAACGGAGTGCTTTACATGTTTCAAGGCAGCCCTGCAAATCTTTTGGAATTGCTGGAGAAAATGAAATACACAGCTAATATATGGGCCTAATCCAGTGGCTGCAGAAATCAGTGGGCATGCTGGCAACACATTTTTCACCAGAGAGCAAGTTCTGCCTAAGGAAACTATAAAACCAAATAAGCAAAAAGTTTGGAAATGCTTCTGAGAATTGCAGGGAAGAAACATAAAATGTAGCATTTTAAAAGTGAAGCTGGAAGCAGTGGAAGCTCATTGTTCTTATTTGTAAAAGTAAAGTGGAAAATAAATAACTACTGAGGATGGACAGTGCAGTTCTGAGCTCCAAACTAGACCTGTCAATGAACTGTTTTCTGATTTTTTTTTTTTTTTTTTTTAAAGATGATGATTTGTTGAAAGTATATTTTTAAAGTAAGAAACTGTCAAATTCAAATGTATCAGCAGAAAAGCATTTAAAAGATCAAAATATCATTTTTCTTTTAGGCAGTTTTGTAAGGTGTCTGGCTTCCTATTTTATTTTTGTCATTCAAAATATAAGCAAATTTAAGCAAATGTAAACAATCAAACTCAAAAGGAACAATTTTGAAGTAGGAGAAAGGAAATTTTTTTGTTGGGTCCCCAAACCCATTTTTGTCTCATAAATATACATCTAGTTTTGCATTTTCAGAATGAGTTTGACTAAAAAATTTGCAGTGCCTTGAAGATTCTGGTGGTAAAAAAAAAAAAGTTTTCAGTCCTTCTTAAAACAACACTCTGTGGGCTATTTGTGTGCTAATATATGTTACCTTAATCCTAGCTGACAAAATGAAATTATTCCATTTGTTTTATTTAGACCGTGATATTTATCAAAAAAGGTGATAAAGACAAGGTTATAAAACTTGAACGGAAGTGCACGTTTTACACTAAGTGTTATTGAGTCTCAAAGAAGTAATGATATTTTTATTTATTGTAATGTCTGGGAGAGAATGAAAGATTTTACAATTATTTTGACCATCACACTTAATTGAAATGAGAATGTGTAAATTTTCTGTAAGAGTAAAACAGATGGAGGTACTATAATACAGTTGCAATTTTGTCTGTGTTAATTCCTCTTCATAAGCCTGAATCTCCACCTCATTACCTAGCATTAATGAATTCATACCACACAAGGTTCATCTAAGGGAAACAATAAAGAAATAAATGCACAAACTAAAGCAGCAATGAAATTATCATCTGAAGAAAAAACTTACATGATTCACCATGTCAGTAAGGGTACAGGAATAATTGGTTATATGGATCACTGCTCTTGCTGTGATGTATCAGAAATCACTGGATCAATCTCATACACACACACATCCCTGGTGTGAGCGTGACTAGGAGAACAATTGCTTTTCCCCCCCAAAAAAAAACCCTGAGAACATCTGTCTCCATCCACTGGCAGTTTCATAAATAATGTTACGTCTTGGAAACATGTGGATTAAAATCTTTTGTTTTAGACTGCGTTCAGCTGTCTCTGTTACTGTATCAAATTTCTGCAATTCCATTAACTTTAGCAATGCAGGCCATAACTGGTGGATACCAAAAAATTTAAACATTGTATATACAAAAAGGTGAGAAACATTACAAGTGGGTGGGGCTGACCTTGGAAACGACTGTCTTTTTTTCTAATTTCATTGATACCCTTAACCCCCTGATTTAGGCAGTAGGCTACGTACTGAAGTTAGACTTCAGGCCATCCAGACTTGGCCTTAACTTACAGCTAAACATGAAGGCTGTAAATACGAACTGACATCCCAAGCCCGCTGGAATGCGTCTGAGTTTGCATGTGTGAATATGCTGCTTTAGCTGCATAAGAAAACTTGAGCTGACAATGACACTTCAAGCGTTGCTCATCATCAGTGCACAATATAGACAAATATTCCTACTCTTATGAGAACCATTACCTTCTACCTTCCAGGGCACACTCAAAACCACTGGGCTGATGGAGGCCTCTTCGGTCTTCTAAAGTTACACAGTTTGCATTGGGAATGTTTAACTGTAATATGCTCAGGTCTTTTAAAAACTGGAGTTGAAAAAGATGGTTCCATGTGCCTGCGAACAGAAAAAGAAACAGCTCAGAACAAGCAGAAGGGGTTAGTTTCATGGCAAGGTGCTCACTCCATTTCACAGCTCTCCCCTGAACTGGAAGCAGTAGTTTTTGTTTGTAATATGAGAAAGGAGACTGAGTGCTTTTTTACAATAGCCATTTAGTCAAAGCAGCAGAAGGTAGTCAAATCATTAATACTCATGATTTTTTTGAAAGACCAGTGACTGACTCCTTAGTAAGTTATGTGGTACTTGTGTGAATTTGTGTTCAATTTCACTTACCAGAGGTGTAGAAGAGCATTACAAATATTAGCTGCAACTGTGATTTACACTTTTGTTACACTCTTCTCCACTTATGTCCCAATGGGAACTCCATTCTAGTGACCGTTTAATGTAAAAAAAAATCAATCAGCTGAACACAAATTTTTAACACTGTTCCTTCCAGGCTCCATAAATATCTATAGATTCAAAAGGTCATGGGAGGGTTGTTTAAGATGTAAAATACACATCTATTGGCTATTTTAGCATAATTTAAAAAATAGCCGTAACAGGCTTGTGATAAGGGGTACAGAGAAACCTAAAGGATTTTCTCAGTCTTTATTTGTACTTTGTCTTATTTTGTGCAAAAGATTAATGCAAGTACCGCGTACTAAGTGAGAGTAAAGAGTAGCAGTAAAAGTCATTGCAGTATTTAAAAACTTGAAAATTAGTTCAACAAGTGATTTTTGTTTTGTTTTTAACAAGCACATGATAAACAAGGGAGCAATGAAAGAGGCTCATGAGAATGAAGGTAAGAGCTAAAATGAAGGATCACTCAAGTCTGTCAAAACTTTATGTAGTATGTTTCTCTCTTGCTGACGCTATTTATATTTCAATTCAGAAATAAAGGGGATTTCTCTCTCCTCCCCCCTTCCACCCTAGAGCAGAACATAAGGATTGTTATATTGCCCTGTGTTTAACTGCTGCAGAGAAAACCCCAGAGTTGATTTTTATGATATATCATTAATTTTAATGTAGAAAGCATCTTTATCTCTCTAGCAGTAAAAATTCACCCCATTTTGTTTCAACATTCACTCAGGTCTCTGTCAGTTATTTCATATAAAGATCAGGATGCATTTTAAATTCATTGCTATCATGCACAGGTGTCTGAGGCACCACAGTAGCCCCATGATCTCCTAAGGTGGGCACACTAACATGTCATATACCAATGTGGTTTTAGAGAGGAGTGGCTGCCTTTTAGTTCCACAATCGTATCTTTTTCTGATTTACATTCAGCTCTTGTACACTTTTTCTGCAGAAGCACTAAGGGAAGAAAACACCACGCTAGCTCTACATACAGTAAAAATCTGGTTGGTGTGTGCTATTTTTCTCTGCCTGGAAGAGGATGGGGAGGCAGAGGGGACGAGATAGAAACATGATTATGTCTTGCCATTCATTTGATTTTTTCTCATCATGAATATGTTCTTTCCTTATGACCCCTGCAAAATGGCATTACCATTAGATGGTAAGTGAACAGACCTCTCTAAAAATATAACACTTTAACAAATTGTTTAGCAATGACTGCATGCAGCCATCAGTCAAAAACACCGATGAGGATGACAGAATTTCAATACAGAATGTGAAAGTATTAAAATAATCTGAGGATTGACTGGAAAAGAAAAGCCTGATTAAATTTTCTTGATAGCTTCTGAGGCAGAAAAGAAACCAGACGTCTCTGTGTCTATATTTATTACTGGAATCTCTGTTCATTCTTCCTGGCTACTGTAATAGAGGGAGGATATTGTCTCCTCTTGGGAGCTGAGAGGTTCAGCCTGGAAGATATTGTCACTGTTCTGCTATTGAGTCTGAATTTCTGTTTTTAAGACAGAATGGGAAAAGTGTTCTCAACCTTTGCCCAAAACTAAAAATAAACTTGCTAACTATTTTCCCCCTCTTTGCAGGGATTAGAAGCACTGAAATACCATAAAAGAGTGGTTTTTAACACTCTGAAGCTCAGGCCAAACAGTGTTAAGGGAGATCAAGGGGTGTCTAAACCTGATTCCTAGCAGAAAAAGAAATGGAAGCAGTCAGATAAGCATCCATGTTAACTTTATTTTAATTAGAACAAGATTTTTAAGGATCACTCTTTGCTAATTCCCATCAAAACCAATTTAATAGCCATCTCAGTCTTTGTCTGCTAATATCTGATGCTTTTTCCATTCATTTTTATGGTTTCACTATACCTTTGACACTACTCAAAACTGGATGAGACATGAAATCTTACATTTCAGCTTTAAAAAGTTTTTATTGAAGGTGATGGTAAAGGAAATGGGAAAACCAGTAAATTATCTAGGTAACTGCTAGAATATCTGCTAATTAAAACAAAATTTTCTGGGGAAAAAATATTATTTTCTATTGAATAAAACTTGTATTGAAATCTAAGACACATGGGGTAGGACTCCATGCTGTTACCTTTAAGATTGTACAATGTGGCACTCTCCATCTGTTGCATATTAGGTATCTACTTTACTTGTCTTTTTTACTAGTCTTAAAGCATAAGGCTTTACTAGTGTAAGATTGGTATTAGTCTTCATGTGTAAACATGCCCTTTACATGATAAAAGAGCTTGCAGTGACTATCTGAGACATAGGAGAGACCCCACTGTAAACACCTGCATTTGAGGAGATTAATCTTTCTTGTGATACCTATTTGCCCCAGACCTGTTGCACACAAACTTTAAATCTCTCAGGATTCTGGCAGCTGAAAAAGGATCCATTTTATTATCTTTATAATGGAGTCTAAAACCAAGTCTATGTTAGCATTTTTGTCATTATGGGTATGCCAGCTAAGGGTTATGAAGTTTAATGACATTTTTATACTGACAAAACCAGCAATATAAGCAATTATATTCACAACTTCAACTTTTATCCATGTATTCAACATAAAATGCATTGGCAAAATTCCACTTTTGTTGGTATAAGATGCATCTCTGCTAGGAGGAATTTCCATTTCATTGAGAAGCTCCTTATGATGGAGACAAGAGCTAAGAGACAGAGATGATAACGCTTTCTCTAAAATGTAGTTTGTTATGATTGTTTTGTCCTGGAGTTCACCACCTTAGAATATTCTGTCCAATAACATTTTATTCCTCTTTGCTGAAGGGAAATAAAACAAACAAAAAAAATTATATTGGCAGTTCTGGGAAGCAGTGTGAATGAAATACACAGGAAAGACTATCCTTCTGGAAAAGTTTTGCAGAAAAGCATTGAATTTATTAACTGCTTCATAAAAGAAAGTATGTAAGACCAGAAAATAAGTGAAATAGCCCTATGATTCTGGAAAAAAACTCAAAAACCAGAAAGCTTTCTGATTTTCTCTCCTAATGTTGAGCTAGTCACATGTTTTCAAATTTGCTGTAATTTAATTGTGGTAGGATTGAATTTATGGGGTGGCAGGATTTCAAATTTTTAAAATTTAGAAATCCACCAAATCCTGAATAATGTGAATAGAGCCAGCTCTTTTCAATCGTTATTTCTATTATCATAGGAAGGTGCTAAACATGCTGGGGCTGTTGTCTAACACCGAGGCCTGTTGCATGGAGCAATCGCATGTCTACACCTCTAAACTCTCTTACTCTCCAAAACAAACGGCTGCACGAAAACGGCCTGCCGGGTACGGTCTCCAGCACTGGATTTGTGCCTTTAGCCATGTGTACAGCGCTTGCTGGCTTGAGCCAATACCCTGTCAGGGAGCATGTTTGAAAAGGTAGCCATTTGGGGACCAGCATCCAGCACGGAGCTAGCTACATTTTACCTATCACTTTTCAAATATATATTACTAGCATGAGAAGAATTTCACTTGAAATGCTGTTTCTGGACTTGGAGATCTTGTGAACAGCAATAAAGTCAACCCCTTCATGCCTGTACAGGCAGTAACACTGTAACAGCTATAGGCAGCTATCTGCCTGAACGGACAATATACATGTCATCTTCCTCACAGTCCCAAGTGTGAAGAATTTCTGGGCTTTTTTCTTCAAAACATTGGATGTGAGAGAAGCTGTGGATAATTGGATGTAAATCCCAGCATGTGCTGTGAAATCACACAATAGTGTGACGCAGGAAGAAAGTTAGTTAAATGAAAGCGTAAAAGCAACTGAGGTGGAAGGAATACGATCTGTCTTCCAGCACTTTGCCAATATGCTGAGGCAAAGTCTCACACACTTTTGGGCACAATGCCATGGAAATTTCAGCAGTTAAAATGATCAGAAGTTTCAGTTTCATGTCTTGCAAAAAACCAAAACCAAATAACTTTCATAAATATTAAAGAGTAGTTATATTTTTCTATTGACATAGAAGGAGGACTGCAATATAATGTCTTGTCTTTTCTCCTATAACATCCCTGTGTTTTCTCTGGAAGCCTGAATGATTCTCTGTATAATTTTGAATGCTGGTTGATGTTATTATAGGATTTCTTTGCTTTGGTAATATCTTCTGGTGAATAAAGAGTCCAGTATTTCTGAAAGAGTTAATATATAAGCTCCTTCTACTTTAAGGACAATATTGGGTTGCTGGTCATATGCATTTTTTAGGTGGAAACACCTTGTAACAATGGATTAAATACAGCTTGGGAAAATCAGAGATAGTTCTGGATACGTCTATGGATGACTGGCATTTGAGCATTGGGAGAAACATTTAGGGGTGCAAGAACAAGAAATAGATGCTGGCATATAAACTGTAGAGACTTATCAAGACATGGGAAATGAAAGAGATGATAAACAAACAGGTTTCATACTAGAAAATGAGTAAGGAGAGGAGAAGGTGAACTGCTTAACATGACTATCCAAGGTCAAAATGGAAGATCTGTGATGGAAGGAAGCTATTGTTCAAATGACAAGCCATAATTTAGAGAAGAAGAATCACTGACAACCTTGGAGCATGTTCAAGAGTGCTGGGTATGGACAAGGGTGAGAAATCAAAGTCAGGGTTAGTATGGACGTACACATTTCTTATGCTACTAAATAGAGACTGACAGAGCTTCAAACTTCACTGAGTGCATTGCACCTGTCAAATGTGCATGAAAATGCTAAAGTACAGACGGGACAACTAATTCTCTCACTGGAGTCTGAGAGAGTATGTATGAGCTTTTGGGCACTGTGGGAATGGAAGCGAATAGCACTGTATTCAACACCTACTCACTCCAAAGCCCAAGTTAGTGCTTAAAATCTTTCCTTCCTCAAGAAATGAAGGGCAGGTGCGAGTCTGCATTTGGCTCCCCTCGCAGCAGTATCTATCAGGGAGAGGTCAATGACATGTGCAACTACCTGCTGGCCACTTATTCCTTCATCCAACGAGGCTCTGCTTTTCCCATAAACTCACAGCTCGGAGGGGTACAGTTGATTGGCTTTCCTTCTGTTCAGTTCCTCTTCTTTGATTTACAGCAGTCTCACACACCGTTTTCATAGGTCCTTTTCTAACTTCACTGATAAGGGATTTCTCTGTGTCCAATTAGTAAGGCTAGTGTATCAGGCTGGAACTAGATAATTAAGAGAATGAAAAGAGGCACAGTGACCTTGGTTTGCAAACCTCCATGGGCAATTTTTAAAACTTTAAAGATTTCAAGAAAACCTATTAATATTATTATTTTATCCCTTGTTCATCAGAAACAGGGCGATTGTTCTTATAGAACTTCAAGGCCTCTCTAAAATCAAGAAAAAGCTGAATTTATTTTTTTTTAAACTGTCCTTCTTTAAAAAAAAACCAAAACAACCTGTCCAATTATACATTTCTAGGATAAAAATATACTTTTCAAGTTTCCAAATGAGTGGTTGACTTTACTGTATTTTATTTAAAAGCATACTATTTGTTTTGAAGGGACAGCAGGTATTATGTCTTGCCTATTAGCCGAGTCGCACTGTTCTTTTGGTAAATCCAGAGCAATCAAAAACACAAAAATCAGGAAATCCCGTTCCTCATTTTATCTTGCCTGCTTTCACAGGTTTCGTTTAGAAGGAGCAAAAGAGAGGTGCACTACCTGGGCTAAAAGAAATGTTGTGGTACATATTTGTCTTTTCCATTTATGCAATTTAAATAATGGAGTATTTGTGCCTTTAGCAAAGAACAAAGGTCTGATTATTCAAGGTGCCAAAAGGTAATGAGGGAGATGTAACTTTTAGGCTGGAAATTCCTCTTATCTAGCTGTAATCACCTAAAAGAGAGATGCAGTTCAGTTATTTAGGCTTCAGTAATAGTCAGAAGAGGGAGACAGGCAGAGCTATTCAAAGCTATCTTGTTCAAGGGCTCATAGGAAAGAGATGTCAGAGAAAGATTCTCTAGACGTGCCCTTCTCTTTGCCTGGCTGCTTTTCTCTCTTTTGATTATAAATGTAGCCCAGATGGCTAGCTTAGGCTAGATGCTTAATTTTTATTTAGTTGTCTAAAGTTAGGGAAGATAAAATCCACCAGAAAACTAGTCTGGTATACCACTGTATCTGCATACCAGTTTAAAGAGATATTTTGATTAATGGAGTGTTGGTAAAATGCCTTACAGACATGATTTTGAGCTTTTGTAACTATTTTTTAAAAAATAAGCACATAACTAATAGGAGTTATCTCCTGTTATCAGATGTGTAGGTCAACAGATGTCAAAGAAGGAAGGAAAATGCTTATTACTGAAGACACATCCTTGTTTTTTAGATGCCTTGAATTTGCAGTAGTATTGGATTATTTACTCTCTTCTTGTGTGTCTATTTGATTCCAGGTATCACGTTGTGCTCTGTTTCTTAGACTAATTTATTTTTCTTTCCTCTGTCTATGTAGCTCTTCTCTGTGTGTGTGTGAGTTTTCTTATGTGCATGTTCATGGGATGAAGTCTGATCAAAAAAATAAATGAAGCTGTATGTGCTGAAAACGGTGTAAAGTATTTCTCTTCTCAAAAAAACCAACCAAAAGACCAGCGTCTCAGTCTTTACTCAGAAACTGACCATTATATGAAGGTGTTCCCATTTCAGCTGCAGAGGAATGGAATTTATCCACTTCCAGATAAAGCACTTAACTCACAAAATTATATACTTTTATCCTTTTAATTCCTTATAAAGGCCCTTGAAAATAGATAGGGTGCTAAAATGTGACTCCAAAAATCAGTATTAAAATATTCCTGGCTTTATGTCTCCATGTGTATATATCCAGCGGCTGAGGCCAAAAGATTTTTCAAAAAGCTTTTCTCTAAATATTTCAACAAATAACCCCTTCATCATTAAAATGGTAAGTTTCACTGCCCAGAAATAAGAAGAATTTTCAGTCACGTGTCTCACCTCTGGGGTTTTGTTTTCTCCATATCTGATGTGCTTTTTCACATTTGCTTACTTCCAGGACACATTGCAAAGCCTGGGCAGCAGGGTTTTGTTATGTTGTGCAGGTGTAGTGTGCATCCCAGATTTTTAGCACCAGGCACTACTCTATTACTACTGGACAAAAGTCGTTTTCTTACAAACAATGACGTATCAACATTTTACTGGTAGGCACTGTTTAAGGCTCCACTTAAAACATAATGGCAGACGTAAAAGTGTGCCCTTAAAACCACTGCTACTCCTAAATCTTCCCTACAGCTTCCAAATTTCCTTCCCTGTCGGTTAGCACTTTTTCTTTTAGTGTTACACTTTCTGTGCAGTTTTTGCTGGTTTTGAAATAAACCTTACAATTTACAATCTGCCTATTATTTGCACTCATTTATTAAACCCCTTCACAATTAAGTCATTCCAGTGTCTTGAGAATTTATTAGCTAGGAATTAACTCTTTGTTCACACATTTGCTATCTATGCTATAGTCCCCAGAGATTTTCTTCACAGATCTTGTTATTCCATAATGCTAATTGGTGCCAGTGGAGGATACTTAAATGCCAAGCTATTTTCAGTTGATCTACAGCTATTTCACTAATGAACTTGTACCATAAGCAGAATAAAGCTAGAGCTCCGACAGAAATGTATGTATTTGGATTTCTTACAAATGCTTCTGTTGAATTGGCAAAAGGGTACATTTACTCATAAAATGCATGAACAAATTTCAGCTGGCCAATCAACATCTGGTATAGAGATAAATGTGAGCCAAAATTTCTTGTTCTAACACTCAGTATTTGGCCCAGAAAGGATGATTATTTAAACTTTTCATGGCTGGGTTCCAAATACAGTCTCAGAGCCAGCTAACCCAGCTACCAAAAAGGTAGGCCATACTCCATATCCTGCTGGAAAAATAGCTGTTAAAGGCTTGGTTTCCTTTTAGTTCTATCTTCAGTTCTTTGGCATTTTTTAAAACCTGAATTCCCATTTGCAGCATAGTAGCACTTTGAAGAATTAATAAGTGGAATTGCGGCTGTTATAAATTCTATTTAACTGAAGATGCAAGTAGTTAGATTCTTTGCTGACATTTGGATATAGCTCTTTGTGGAAGCTATGCATATGAAAGTTTGATAATAAAAAATTCTGACAAAAAGTAGCATTTGAATGAATAAAAAATTTTCAGAGGAGATACCGACTTCAACATTCAGGTTCAAAATATTAACATTTCAGAAGAAAAACTCAAAGCTGATAAAATGTCTTTTTCACTACTTTTCCTTTTGTGACAATTTTAAAACTTTCCAATTCCATGATGAAGACCTATATCAAAATACTGGCATTTTCTGAGGATACAGATTCAATGTTCTGAGCTGTTCCCCTATAAACTTTTTCATTTCCTGAGCCTCTCATATTGGAACAATAGGTTAGATGCTGAGCTGCTTTTTCCTGAACAAACCAAGAAAGAAAAACATTTCCTTTGGGACACTGCACTGCCTGCAGTACTCTGTCCTGCAGACTGCATTAAATTATCTTTGAAGGTTATCAGTAATATTCTGCTGAATATCAAGAGGTGTCACTGTTGAGCAGTAAAAGACTTCCCCTTCGCTGAGTGAGCTGCCCTTGTTGCATTTTAATTTTAGCTTTTTTTCTTGCAGCTGTAGAAAATGGTCTCCAACCCAACTGCCTATTAAGGCTGAAACTTCACTTACTGCTGAAAGCACCCATAAAACACAATAAACAAATTATCCTTGTTACGGTGGTCAAGGGGTAAAAAACATCTGAGGTCTTGCTTTATTCTAACTTCAACATTAACGTCATATTAAAAAGGGTCAATGTGTAGCTTGTACACAGAAGTATGGATGGTGATATTCTTATTGAGCCAAACAAAAACATAGATCTGACCTTCTAAGAACTCTAAAATTGTCTATTTTAGGAAAAGGAGGGTTTGATGGAGGACACAAAGGAAGTGGAGATTTCAATCCAACCTCGGGGATGCTAGAAGCCCTGGCCAGGCCGTGAGTTAGATCCTGAACACCATGACATTTTGGTGTAACTTTGCCACCATTGGCCTTTACAGACAGATTTCCTTTCTGTCCCTGGAATCTTATCTAATGCTATTTAAGCATCACATATTTTGAGATGTCACTTCTCGTTTTTAAGGATCAGGAAACTTCTCCAATATTCATCACCGTGCCAAAATCTGTTTTTTTCTCATGTTATCATCTTAAATTTTCTACACAGAAGCAGATGATGGGAGAAAGTGGAATTTGACTCATCAAGTGTGTTCTTCCCACATTGCCTGACTTGACAAAAGAGAAATCTCTACCCTGAGGTTTCTCATGGGAGAAATTTGCCAGAACAGGAACCCTGGATTTCAGGGCCAAAATCATTTTCAAGTGTGGATGGAATAGTCAGTTTTACAGTCCTCAACCAGTCTGAATGGATGTTTCTTTGATTACTGTCATCTTGGTGCAAATTCCAATGTAGTTGCTGAACACTTGCTTGTAGTTATCTTTGTTTACTTTAGGATTAATGTTTTTTAAAGCTTTCATGTTACAGATAGCATCTCTTTTATCTGCCATGGTGTAAATATAAAGTTTCTCATTGTTAAATTCAAACCCGTGTTCCTTTTTGAAGGGTTTCATTGAAGACTCTTAGCCTGAGGTTATTCTATACCAAGTAGCACATGTAGAAGCTTAAACAGGATAGAATAATTATTATTAATTTATTAAAATCAGTTTCTGAGTGTTCCATGCTTACTCCTTTTTGATTGACATTGAAACAAAATGAAGTAAGTTTATGTGAAAGTATATAAGAAAACTTTATCTTGATGGAAGATCTTCAAAGGGAAGGAAATCTTCCTCATGGGAAAAAAAAGTAAAAGCTGTTTGCCTTTTAATATAGTTATGAGGAAGGACAGGGGTCAAAAGTTTTTCCTTATGTGTATACAGTTCTGTAGCCAAAAGTCTCTCACTAAAATTGAAGCTTTGAGCAGAAAGTCTGTGATGAAAGTACAGAGTTTACTTTCAAATGTTTGTCATCTTTTTGACATGGTACTTTGTGTTCAACTGAAGAGCTAAATAAACCTAGAAATACTCAAAAAACATTGAGCCACATATAAAGGCATATATATCCCCCTGTGAGGAAAAGCTTAGTCCTATTGATCTAGCAAGGTCTGGTCAAACTATAAGATGAACACTCTTAGAAGTAAAGGATAACCTGTGTGAGGTAGCATTTTGACCCCTTTGTGGCTTTGTGGTCCCTGGTATGGCAGGGGATTCCACGGCACACTGACCCTGAAACCTGGAAAAACACTGGCAATGAGAGAGCAGGGGGCAAACAGCCAATGTTTCATGGCATTACTGCCCAGTTTTATGAAGGGGTATAAAGTCAGACTATTACATACAATCATAGAATAGTTTGGGTTGGAAGGGACCTTTAAAGGTCATCTAGCCCAACCCCCCTGCAGTGAGCAAGGACATCTGCAACTAGATCAGGTTGCTCAGAGCCCCATCCAATCTGACCTTGAATGTTTCCAGGGATGGGGCTTTTACCACGTCTCTGGGCAAACTGTTCCCATGTTTCACTACCTGCATTGTAAAAAATTTCTTCCTTATATCTAGTCTAAATCTACCCTCTTTTGTCCTATCACAACAGGCCCTGCTAAAATGTTTGTTCTCGTCTTTCTTCAAAGCCCTTTTTGTATATTGAAAGGCCTCAATAAGGTCTCCCTGGAACCTTCTCTTCCCCAGGCTGAACAGCCCCAGCTCCCCCAGCCTGCCCTCACAGCAGAGCTGCTCCAGCCCTCGGATCATCCCTGTGTCCCTCCTCTGGCCCCGCTCCAACAGCTCCGTGTCTCTCCTGTGCTGAGGCCCCAGAGCAGATGCAGCACTGCAGGTGGGGTCTCACCAGAGCGGAGCAGAGGGACAGAATCTGAACACACTTCTTTTGATGCAGCCCAGGGTACGGTTGGCCTTCTGGGCTGCAAGTACATGTTGCCAGCTCATATCCAGCTTTTCATCCACCAGTTACCCCCATGTCCTTCTCGGCTGCTCTCAACCCTTCATCCCCAGCCTGTATTGATACCAGGGGTGGCTTCAAACCTGGTGCAGGACCTTGCATATGTCCTTGTTGAACCTCATGAGGTTCACCCATGACTACCTCTCCAGCCTGTCCAGGTCCCTTTGGATGGCATCCTGTACCTCAGCCATGTCCACCGGATCATTCAGCTTGGTGTCATCCGCAAACTTGCTGAGGGTGCACTCAATCCCACTGTCTATGTAATTGATAAAGATGTTAAACAGTACTTGTCCTAATACGCACCCCTGAGTGACACCACTCGTTACTGATCTCCACCTGGACATTGAGCCATTGACCACTGCCCTCTGGATGTGACCATACAACCAATTCCTCATCCACTGAACAGTCTACCCATCAAATACTTGTCTCTCCAATCTAGAGAGGAGGGTGTTATGAGGGACTGTGTCAAAGGCCTTACAGAAGTCCAGATAGACGACAATAACTCTTCCCTTGTTTATTGATGTAGTCACTCCATCATAGAAAGCCACTGGGTTGGTCAGGCAGGACTTGCCCTTGGTGAAGCCATGCTGTCTGTCTCCAGTCACGTCCCTGTCCTCCATGTGCCTTAGCATAGCTTCTAGGAGGATCTTTTCTATGATTTTCCCAGGTACAGAGGTGAGGCTGACAAGTCAGTAGTTCTCAGGGTCCTCCTTTCTACCCTTTTTAAAAATGGGGGCAATGTTCCCTTTTTCCAGTCTCCAGGGACTTCACCGGACTGACAGAATGTTTTAAATATCATGGATAGTGGCTTGACCATCCAATTCCCTCAGGACTCTGGGATGCCTCTCATCATGTCCCATAGACTTATGCATGTTCAGGTTCCTCAGGTAGTCACAAACATGATAATTCTCTTACAATGGGAGAGACTTTGCTCCTCTAGTCCCCATCTTGCAGTTCATCCACTCAGGAGGCATGGGAAGAGAGGTTGCCAGTGAAGACTGAGGCAAAAATGTTGTTGAGCATCTCAGCCTTCTCCCTGTCTGTTGTTACCAGGTTGTCAGTCCTGCTCATCAGAGGGGTACACTTTCCTTTTCTGGCTGACATACCTGTAGAAGCACTTATTATTCTTTGCATCCCTTTCCAAGTTCAACTCCATTCACACCTTGGCCTTCCTGACCCCATCCCTACACAACCAGGCAGCCTCTCTATACTCTTCCCAGGACACCTGTCTCTGCTTCCACTGCCTGTGCAGTTCCTTCTTGCCCTTTAGTTTGACCAGCAGGTCTCGACTCAGCCATGCCAGTCTCTTGCCTTCTTTGCCTCATTTCTTACACCTGGGGATTGAGAGATCTTACGCCCTATGGAAAGGGTCCTTAAAGATCTGCCAGCTCTGTTCTTCTCCCTTGTCCCTGAGAGCAGTTTCCCAGGGTGTCCTATTGACTAACTTCTTGAAGAGCTGGAAGTTTGCTTTCCTAAAATTCAGGGTCCTGACTTTACTCTTCACCTGACCCATATCCCTCAGGACTGTGAACTCCACCAGTGCATGATCACCACAGTCCAGGCTGCCTCCAGTCTTGATGTCACTGATTAGCTCATTTGCATTGGTGACCAACAGGTTCAGTATCACATTCCCTCTGGTAGGGCTGTCTATTACCTGGCTTAAGAAGTTATCCTCAGTGCATTCCAGGAATCTCCTGGATTGTCTACAGCTTGCCATGTTACTTTCCAGCAGAAGTCCCCCAGTAGGATGAGAGCCTTCAAGCAGAATGCCTCTTGCAGCTTCATCAGTAGGCTCCCCTTGATCGGGCGGCCTGTAGTAGACACCAACCATAAGGTTCTCTGTGTTGCCTCAATGTCTGATTTCCATAAAAATGTTTCAGTTCTGGTTTAGTTCTAACAAAGTTCAGCCTCTGGACTTTTTGTACGTGTAAGAGGCAAATGGCAGGGGATTTTCAGGATGTTTCTCTGTTCCACCCCAATTACTTATTAGAAATGTCTCTCTCTTCTCATTGGTGAGAGATGCCTTGTGAACTCAACCCCAGGAGTGTGAGGGGGCTCCCCAGACACTCCTACCACCAGTTTTGTGCTAAAACATTACAGTGAGTTACTTGGATAACACGATACTTGCACAAGTCCCCCTGTCTGTGTGGATTTGATTCCCTGATCCTTTTTAGGAGATAAGGCATTCAGCTACAACTTACATGGCAGTTTCCCTTTTGAGTGTGTAGGCTAATTTGGCTGGGTTGCTTCTCAGCAGAGGGACCCCCAGATCTCTGTCCTGCAACCTGGGAAGGCTGACAGCTTTAACCAACTCCTCTGAGGTGGCTCTTTGGGGTTGGGGACAACTGAGGTTTCCCTGCAACCAAGGAAGAGAACTTGCTCAGGGTTTTTCTAGCTTTCTTTGAGAAGCGGAGACCTTCTCACACTGCAAAACTTTTAAAGTTCAGGAGAGACAGACAAATCTTGGATACAAGCTTATTAAAAGCACTAATTAGATCCCGGGACCGTTTTCTATCTCCTTACATATATCTCTGCTTGGCCTTGAGTTTTCATGTGATCCAGGACCCTGGAAAACTTAAAGGGCCACACCACTGAAGTGAAATTGTCTGCCTCAGCTCCATTCTTATCAATAAAATAGGGTTAGTGCACTGATCTTGCTTCTCCCACTGGAGTCTGCGTTAATAATAAATCAAACATCATTAACATATGTTCAAGAATGTTTGGGAGTATTTAAGGTTCATTTTACATGAAGTGACAGCTCCTCTGAAATCGCTGCTGTAATACCATGACTGTCATACCATGCAGAAATTGAACAAAGAGGAGACTGAAAAATAAACAATCATATAAGTCAAAATGTTCATAAGTACATATTAAATACAGAATTCCTGAACACAGAAATCATGATGAAATGGTCTCAGTTAAAATCAGACTAAACTAGTGGGTATAGATCTAAGTATCTAATTTGAAGAACCCGTTTTGGAAAAATCTTTTCTTGGGGAGGAAAAAACTCACAAAAAATTGTCAGTGGAAAGAAATGGTCTACAAGGAAAGGCCTGAAGACTTCAGTTAGTTTGACTTAATAAAAAGATGTCTGAGAGGCAACTTGCTTACAATGTTTAACGATAACTTCTAGAGATATACCAAAAAAAAAACCCCAAGAAAAAAGACCAAAACCTGAAATCAAAAGGGCATACTATAGGAAAAGACTTAATATATGGAAGCTGAAGCCAAATACATAAAGAAAATACATAACTAAAAATATTCATAACATTGACATTGATTAAGCACTTCAACATACTGCTGAAGGAAATATTAGATTCTCCATGGCCTCATCTCAAGGATGGATGTCTTTCCAGAAAGCATGTTTCAGTCAAGCCTAGCTCAGTAAGGGCAAAAGTAAGAGTAACTGGGTGAAATTTAATGGCTTATGATGTACAAGATATCCAGTTGTTTTTTATCTTTTATATATACATACAATATATAATAAATGGTGAAACATGGATTTCAGAGATATTCCGTGGATTTCAATGGATCTTCATGAAGGAAGATTATCAAATAAGGTTTATACACTAATAACAGGACCTTGTTTTATGAGTATCTATGGTGCTAGGAAAAAAAGGCAAGAATTTGTAAAACTCCTTAGGAGAGAGAGTCTCCTACAATTAATTAAAATTTCATGTGAGAAAGGGCCTGAATTTGCAAAGGTGTTAAGAAAGCCTCCTTCTACTACTCTCGAAAGAGTGCAAACTTCTAAAAGGTTGGTGAATATAGACCAGGGGTATGGGGATACCTACACGTATTGGAAAATCTCAGCTGTAGCATTATAGAACTATTCTTTCTTACAGACTATTTTAAAGGAATGCATATCAGAAGTCTTGTGGTGTAATCCCTTTTTCTGTCTCCATGAGCCATAAGCCAAGAGCATCATGCTACTGAAAGAAATATATGTATACTGCATAAATAGGAATTCAGCAGCTCCACTGTAGCTTGCATGTAGGGAATCCAGTGGTTCCCATGAGACTCTCAATGCTCCATTGCAGGAGAGGCAGGATGGCTCTGGATGTGCAACCACACCCAAAGTGCCCCAGAGAACTTGAAGCTGCATTGCGCGGACACCCATTCTTCCACTGCCCGGCACAGGACAGCTACGTTCTCTGCTTACAAATAACATGAAAGTCAGAAAACAGCATTTGGCCACTTCTGTTGTAATTGTTTCCAAACTATTTCAGCTAAGCAAAGGAACAAAGAGCACAAGGAATTATTTCTGAAAGCATAAACATACTGTTTAAATATTTAGTGAAAGTTAATCTGGGATGTAGTACAAAGATATGTATCACAGAAAGAATCAGGATACTAGAAACTTTTCTATTGTGTTAAGAACAGGTTGTAATACTAGGGAGATACCTTACATACCCTCAGAAATTATTCTCTTTTGTCAAAATAACATACAAACACAGGCCAAGCACAGAAGTAAGAGGGTTCTTTATGTAAGACTGAACAAGAAGTGATCGCTTGAACATAAAACTTATGTCCTAACATTGATGATGGCATAGACATAAAAAAAAATTACTCTCCCTCTAGTGAAGAATTGGACTTTTCTCATCTCTCAGAATATCTACTACATACATTCCTTCATTGTGATTCCTTTTTAAAAGTTCTGTAGGAAGTTTTTACTCTTTTATTTTTTCCAGATCAGTAATTTTTTTTTTTCATTTGTTTTTCTTCTAATTAGGAGAGAGATTCTTCTCCTCCCTTCTGCTGTCTTTGAAAGAACTAAGAAAAGACGTTTTTATTTCTGTTGTGCTAATCCCTTTTTCTTATGGCTGTGCACAATGCCTAAAATGATGGGACCATCTGCATGTGGTCTCTGAATATATTTATTTTGACAAGCTCTCAGGAGACGAAACATGGAAATTACCATATTCTACTTTCTTATCTGTGATGAGTTTCCAATTCCAACCCCCGACTGCACCCAGTATCAGCTCTTTCTTTCCAATGGTAAAACTTCAATCAGTTCTATTTATTTATTTTGTAATGAACAAAAAGTTCTGCTCTTGCTTCCCTAGGGCTCATGTTTGTGCGAAGGGTACAATCGCACAACTGTAGTCTTGGAGGGGTCCCAAGGGCACCTTGTGTGCAGAGCTGAGAACCTCTTTCTGCCTGGCTGTGTGTTGTGGTTTA
>KL258818.1:21703-51869 GCA_000699545.1 Podiceps cristatus | reverse complement strand
GGTGGGGTGGGGGGGTGGGCGGGGGCTGTGTGTTCTCTGAGCCTACATTGGCTCCAAAAGCATGTCAGGCAGTAATTAATCACTCCAGGATATTTGCTGATATGTAACTACGTGCAGTGAAAGGTCTGGCAATACCATTCGCTATCAATCATCACTGCATATCCGTCACATAGGTTGGGTCATCTCATAACCTGGCTGTCAGTTATTTCAAGTGCTAATGTCTCAGGTAAAACCTAAACACTCAGATTTAATTCCCAGCATTTCAAGTGTTTCATGTCACGTTCCTGTCCTAAACACCTCCAGCAAGGTCCTGTCCCAACCAGCCGCACAGGAGATACTGATTCACAGAGCGAAGATATCCAGAATGGCACCTGGTAAAACGCAATGTGTCTGTGGGGAGATGCCAGGGGGCTGGTTTCTCTCTGGGCTGTGCAGGTGTTTTCTGGCACACATAACCCTGGCCACGAGGATTTTACAGGGCTTTGCAGAATCCGTCCTGGCTCTGTGCAGCGGTCGGTGCTTTTGCAGGACTTTGCTGCTTACCTTCGCTTACAAGCCATACCAGCTCATCCACGTGATTGCCACTCCCAGTAATTTTATCGGGAGCTTTGTGGTATTTAGCGGTTTAACAAAAACTCCAGGTTGGGGCGGAGGTGTGTGTGTAACTCTTCACACCAAGGACCCCCACCTTCCCACTTGGACGTTGAAAGGAAAGGGGAACTCACGGCCTCCCAGGCAAAACAGCAGACAAAATGAAGCCAGTGCTCAGAATTAAACAAAACCAACCCTAAAAAGTAACTAACTCGTGAGTTTTATGCCAGTTCCAGGATTTTGCAACAGCCTGACTCATGATTGATTCATTTATTTGTTAAATCCGAGGATTTAAAGGACCCACTTCTATCTGCACACTCTTGGTGTAGTCACAGTCCTGTTTTCCAGAATAATGAACCTCCCAGCTTTCCCGCAAGCTGCAGGCCCAGGTCTGCGCCCACGTGCTGAGCGGAGCCGCAGAGGTGGCCAGCTGCACGGCAAGCTGCTCGCTCTCACTGGACGTTGGCAAGTCCCTTCTGGTCCCCCAGTACAACGCATCCTTGTCGATTTGGCTGTCCTGTTAGATGACACAGGAAGATTTTAACCCTCTCTGGGAGACTTTAACTTGTTTAACTCTGCCTGCTGGAAGTGGTTTTGTCCCCTTTAACAGTCATTTATGCCAAAGTTGCATGCAAAGCCTTCCTGACATTGTACACGAGTAAGGCTAGGGAAGTCATCTGGAGAAAAGAGAGGATGACTGCAGTGACCAAGCCCCAGAGGGCTGGGGTTTTCCACCCACGAGTCAAACAACAAGCCACTGGCAGAGCTGGAGATAAAACCCAGCTGTCCCAAAGGTTTGGTCCCCACCCCGAAGCACCCTGCTGCAAAGAGATGCACCCTGAGACCGTGTCTGAGGTAATCAATTACAATCACTCTCCCGAGGATGGGACGGAGAGCCGTGAAAATCCCAAAGTGCTGAGTTAATACTGCAGAGTCAAACATCACATCACATGCTCTCCTTCTCCTTTTCAAAGGAAAAAAGGAGTCCAAGCCCTTAAACAACACAGAGTGCATTGGAAACCCACGTCAGAAGTGGATCTGGTTAAGACCCATCCCAGCCAACCTACAAACGTGGACTGCTTGTTCATGGCACCAGAGATATCAAACACAGGTTTGGCCCTAAAGCTTTGTCTTGCAGTGAGAAAGCCAAGATTCAACAGAGCAGAAGCCCTGGTCCCCTGCATCCCCAGAAGCTCCCAGTTTGTTTCACTGGTTGCAAGCACCCGCAGTGGGGTGTTGGGAGGGGCGGGCGCCCTGCCACCCCTGCAAGACCTCAGTTAAACCTCCAGCGACCGTTTCACTCTCATCTGCAAGACTGAACTCACAGTGGGCAGGGGGAGCAGCATGTTCCCAGGGCAGGGGCAGACCTCACTGCTGCTTTCTCTACCTTGCGGAGCACTAGCTCAAAGATAGAGCATCCTCCCTGGAGACCCACATCATCCCTCCGCCACCCGGCCTTTGCCCAGGGCCAGCACTTGGGGCAAGGAAAGCGTAGGGCTAGATGCCAGCACAGATGGATACGTCTGAGGGACCCTGTTAATCTCGTCTGGAGTGGCCCAGGGAAGAAGAAATCCCTTCCCTGCAGCTGGCGGCCCCCCCAGAGGAATGCGAGCTATGCAGGGAGCAGAGGTCACCGCCATCAGGCGCAGCGAAGGGCGGCTGTAAAAGGGAAAGATAAACCCAATAAACCAGGCTGCGGGAAGAGGAGGAGGGCACAAGTGCACTGAGCTGCCAGAGAGTGGTACGAGGCAGCCCCTCCGTCCCCCAGGCAGAGGGAGTGGGGGGCTGCGGGGGTTAACCTGGGCCACAGAGCAGCCCAGAGATGGGGGATTCAGGGCAGAGGCAGCACCCTCCCAGGGGCAGCAGGAGGGAGAGATGCTGGGGAGACCTGTGAACCTGGCCAGTGTGAAGGTATCCGGACACACACACACACACACACACACACACGACACGACTTTTGGGTTTCCTCTGGCAGTATTAAAAACCAAACCAAACCAAACCAAACCAAAAACCAGGAAAATGCAGGGAAAAAATCAGAAGCAGTAGATTAGGTATAGATGGAGAAAGCCCTCAGAACAGTTTTGCTCTCAGTTGTACTGCATGTTACTTTGTATTACTGCCATAATGGGAGATGGCAGCCTGTATGCACTGGTGAAGCGGAAGACGCGACATTCTCCTTGGAGAAAGTTACAAATGGCTAGGAAGTATTTTAAAACCTGTCACTCGTTTTCTGCTTAGACAGGAGGTCTCCCTTAGGCTCGAACCTCCACTGTGCAAGCATTCACTCCAGCCGCTCCAGCTCTGTACATGAGACTACAAAACAGCGGCTTAGGGGAGACAGGTGGACATCTCGGTGACTTGGCTGGTGACCTGCTCCCCTTTCTTAAGCCCTCCAGGTGAAAACAGTTAGCCAGAGACAGGTTTTTGGGATACGTAGTCAGGTAGTAGGTACTTGCTTATCCAGGGTGCAGAATAAGCCCTCAGTGAAAAGAAATGCATTGTGGGCCATGTCCATTCTGTGTAAGCTGGAGAGCTATAATAAACCCATACCACACACTTTGGATCTCATCCCACCTGCTACAGTCAGGGCTGATGCACCCCAGAGGAGACGATGCCAATATAATCCCAGCTTCCACAGCAAAATACTGAGAACCCAGCTCCAGTGCAAACTGAGAAACAAAAATGTTAGCCTGCTCATCTGTGGAGAAGCAGATGGAAAAGTGACCCTCGGTGCCTCCAAAAATAAAGGGTGAACTGCATAGTCTCATGGCTTTTAGCTTGATTTCTGAAGATGCAAGGCTTGTGCATCAAGGACCTCACATGCCCACCATACTGGTCCTGAGAAACTTTTGAACCCTTTGGCCAGTCTCCCCCAGACTTGGCAGAGGAGTTGAAGTCTCACTGACACAAAGCGCCTACGAGCCTTGCGAAAATAGGTGACTTGCTCGGGAGGAAAGAAAAATGCTATAAATATCTTGACTGAGGGAAGAATTCATCACTCACTCAGCTCTTATTATACATCAGAGTAAGCTGTTATAAAAACCCCCTGCCACAAAGAAAGGCCCAAGCATGAATCACTCCTCGTGAGATATCAAAGCAGCCAACCACTGTGGCGAAATCCAAATGGACCCAGACATCCTTGGTACCTCTGCTCCAGCCATGCATTCATGCTCTTTGCCTGGCCTGTGACCATGGGGTGGGCACCCTGTCCCTTTGGGAAAGGTCTCCTGGGGACAGAAGGCCATCTGTTCGAAAAGAGAGAACATCTCCCTTTGAAGATGATGCTTACAAAGGACTTCTACAGCTGAAAGACCAAAGGGTAGTAACTACCAGAGCCTGTCTGCCATCCACAGCCTTGAATGCACTCCCTGAAAGATCAGGGGAAATGGTTTTTAGGATGCATAAAAAAGAAAAGAGAGGAATGAGCATCACAACCCCATCTCCCTTCCTCCATGGGCTCCTCCTGTGTCGTGTCTCCTTTTTCCCCTTGGCTGGACTCAAACAAGCCAGGGACTGGGACCTGCAAGTCCCAGCTGGGCCAGTAGCCACAAGGAACTCTCTCTTCCAAGCCCGTTCCCACAGACCAGTCTGCCTCCCAGCTTTTTTAAGCGGTTAAACAAAACATGCTGAACACCGTACTCTGGTTTGGTGATAACTTGGTGGGCTAAAGGAAACTCTTACACCACTTTTCAGTGAATACAGTGAAATTGAGTGAGATGCTCAATGGAAAGGAGAAAAGGAGACGCTGAAAGTTAAAGTTTGAAGGCTGGGGGGGATGAAACCAGTTCTCCGCTATCCAGGATCGTGGAGAGGGCTGGATATTGGATACTGAGATAATGTAGATGCCTAGAATAACCTAAATAGCCTAGATAACCCCTAATCTGGGGTATGGCACATCCATCCATCACTGAACTGGAGCCATGGAGCCTGCTATGACCTGACTCAAGTCTTCACATACCGTCGCAGCAACTCTGCATTACAGATCGCAGGGTTGCTCAACGCACGGTCAAGGTCTTTGAATCTGCAACATATGGGCAGATTGTGGTGAGTGGTGAGGACTGAGACTGTTGACGCTGACTTGTGCTGGAGGGCTGTGCTGAAGCGAACAAGTCCAACCTAAAGGCAGTGACAGCAAGTTTTTGGTGGGTAGGGGTGAAATGGATCCAGCTAGCACTCCGCACAGGCAGGGGTGCCAAGAGAAAAGGCTGGCAGCAACCGAGTTGATAGCAGCAATGTGGGCCACCAGCACCGTGCAAGGCCACGGGGCAGGCTCTACAGCACCGCAAATCCTCCAGTGTCTATGCTCAAGAGAGCGAGACTCCACGAAGCCTAGGGAACACTGCTTTCTGAAAGGGGTGAGGTCAGCCACAGGTAGCGGAGGGGGAGGTCTTGATGAATGTGTTCCACCTGATGAGCTCACGTCTTGGCAGGACAAACCTGCAGATGAGAGGAAGCTTAGCGGCTTATTTCTCAATCTCTCCCATCCATGCCTCAAGCAATGATGCCTGGTCTTTCGCTCGAGGTAGAAGCGATAGTGAGGGCTTTTCCGAGTCTCGCCTGTTTTTCAGGGCCACCTTATTTTCTTATCTGTTCTCTCACTTCCCCAAAGTCCTGGGAGTGCTGTAGCCAAGTCATCTCTAAAGTATGAGCCCCCGTTCACCAACAGGTCAAACTATTCCCCAGCATAATCTCGGTAGCTGATGGTTAAAGCCAAAACTGGAGGCCTGCATCTCCCCTCCCTAGGAATTCCCGATGGTGGGGAGCCCTGGTAAAGGAGGCCAGCCTTGCTAAAACCACAGAGAAAAGGGGAGAAGGACAGAAAGGGCAAAATGGATCAGAAGCAAATCTGCTTATTGTGGGCTCTTTGTTGCCTCTGAGAGGCATTTTTTGCACCAAGAGGACACAGCACAGAGCAGGCACTCACATGAAGCTCCAGGAGCCAGCAAGTTCTGTCTCAGTCATCACTCCTCTCAAAAGCAAATTTCCAGCACTGGAAGCTTAAATAGGGCTTCCCTCATAAATCACCTTGGTGACATTCAGTGGTAAGCAGTTCCCAGGTTGGTATTTTAGAGGCATTTTCAAATTTCATCTCATGCCATTTGTCAGATGGTGGAGTCCTCAGAGCCCCTGTCTCTGGAACCCCTGGGAGATGCCAGCAGCCCTGCTCCACCAGGAAGGACTAGCCGTACTGGGGCGTTGTGCCCTGCACAACATCCACGTTGGCTTGATGTTTTGAGAGACGCTTGCCTTGCTGACAGCAGGCCACAGTACCTAGTTTCCTCTCCTTGATTAGTCATTCTTCCCAAATTTCCTTCTTTTGTACAGGGATTCCCTCTGTTTCCTGCTAGAGGCTTCATTTTCTCTGCACTATCAGCACTTGGAAGTACTTGTACTGCCAGAGAGACCAGCTCATCTGTTCAGCTATTTTTATTCCTCCTGCCATAGCATCTTGAGAATTGTTTTTCCAGAATACTCTTCTCTGGAGGTCAGGAAGGGAAAGAAATCATCTCAGATACAGTCGAATGAATTGAAGGCAATTTCCTACACAACAGGACCCCATAATCACGCTGGAATCTTTAATGTTGATACTTCAGTTTGAAGGAAATTTTAATCCAAGGTGTGCTCTTTAAGCAGTGCTTTCAGCATCCCATCAGATGTTCACATCAGGTCTGGGTGCTGAAGGTGCCAGTCCATTGCGCTATTGAGGACTAAAGGGGTTTGTTTTTTTTCCAGGACTATTAAGCCTTAACTGAGCATTCCCCCTGAATTGCTCTTGCTGTCAATACACCCAGGCCTGGCACCTAAAAATGTAGAAAAATCAAGCCTCTGCAAATATGGATTAGTTTGGAAAAGGATAATCAAAATATTTCCAGGCTCAGCTCATTCTTTATGACTTCCTTAGTACCTGGGGAGTCAGGTTCCCTCTTGCTGCTTCTTGGAGACAGCGTGGCTGTGCCACTGCAAACCCAGCCCTGCCCACCAGCATGGTATGTGTGGAGCGTCCTTCATACACAGCCGTTCTGCGTGCAGGCACAGGCAGACGCTGGCCCGGAAAGCACGGGCCGTGCCATTTAGGAAATACCGCTCCAAGTCAGTAACTGTCTGCTTCTGACCAAGCTCTGCAAAGGAGAATCAACTTTGCCAGCTTCTTTACCCTGGCTCCTACCACCACTCATCTGGTCCCAGCAAGCCCCGACGCCTCAGCTGTGTCAGCCATCCATCCTCCAGGCTTATGCTTCACATGGGTGCCACAAGCATCAGCCTACACCTGGTGGGTAATTACACAGGGTGCAATTTCCTTCTGAATGACCTGAATGGATACTTGTAACACGAAGCTGTATTGAGCCAAAATACAAAAACGCATTCTCTTCATTGCATTAAACCAAAAAAAACCCCGCATTTATTCCTGAGTCAGAACATTCCCTTTAATCCTGAATAGCAGATCTGGATCAGCTGCTCTGCAGATAGGAGAAACAAGCAGAAGACGCAGAGTTTCTTTGGACCAGAATAGTGTTTCCAGAGTATCATTGATGATATGCAGCAATTGAAGATCATTTGTGGGATACATCTGAAGGCCTGAGTGCACCTTCAACACCCCAAGCTTTCAAAATGTTGTATTTTTCCTCATAGTTGGTGGCTCTGGGACTTTTGGAAGATAGCATATGCTAAAGCTTCTTTAAACACCACGAGGTTTAAAACTGAGTCCTGTGTCCCCAGGGGTGCGACCAGGCTGAGGCTGGTGGTTTGGACCAGCACTCACTGGTCAATGGCCCTCAGCCACCACGTTTGTCAGTGCTGCTGACGCTGCCAGGGATTGCGGCATGTTCTGCTCTGCCTGCAGCCTCTTCTCGCATCACGTCCTCCGTTCCCAGTGAACAACTGATCCCTTGTCAGTGGTCGTCTTGTCTTTGAGGGCATCAGTGTCTCCCCTGACTCTCTCCTCACACACAGGGCACATCAGACTTGTCCCAGCCTCTGTTTTGCTTCTGATGGTGAAGCAAGCTGCTGTCACCTCCCGCTGCTTCACGCACAATGCAGCATCCTCACAACATTGTGGTCCAAACCTCCCTGGGAGGGGGCTGCGCTGCAAGAAGAGCTGGCAGCCAGCTTGGCCCCAGGCACAGCCAGGGAGAGGAGGTCACTGTAGGTGCTTCCCTTCAGCCATTTTTACAATTTTTTTTACAATTACAATTCTCAGGCCTGCAAAACTTGCTGGCGGGCATGGCTACTCCTCCTGGCTCTCCCCCACTTTGTGGGGCTACTTGGACTGGAGCTGCTCCTGGTGTGGGAGCTGAAGGACAAGTCTGGGTGGAAAACACCTCCAGGGACAGCCCTGTTTAAATTCCAAAACAAATGTCAGTGCAGGCATGACACTTTCTGAGATGCAGTGGAGGCTTCTGACCACAGCCATCAGCACCTTGCTCGCTCTTTGTCGTCTTTTAATGGCATGCCACCAGCGGTTTTCTAAACCCCTTGGTGCCCACCATCCAGAGAGCTGAGCTTCCCTAGGGCCCTTTCCCTCGTGTTGTCACTGTGAGGGGCTCACGATAAATATCTCCCTCCCACCAGGTCCATACCCTCCCTTTGGGCTCATCCCAAAACCTTCTGGAGCCACACCACGGTTCGCCTCCGGGCTCTCGCACACTCACCACCACTGGCATGCCGCATGTGAACCGTCTGGCCGTGGTTATCTGTTAATCCTCTGGCCTCTTCCCTGTCAAGGCATCACCTAAACTATTACACAGCCCTGCTGTTGACTTTGCTAGCGTTTGATCATTTATTCTCAGGCTGGACAGATTCTCTCCGTTATGAATTACAGAGCTCTAATTGGATTGAGAGCCAAGCCTGCACCTTCCCCTGTAATTTAGCTTTAATTAATGCCCATTTATTATTAACTGTTATCAGCTGGGCTTAGGCTTAGTATCAGCTGGTTATTATCCAGGGACCAGCACGGATTGTTTTCATCTCCTTTATTACCCATTTCAATAATTTCCCCCCTCCCCTGTTGACAGATGCACACAAAATGTGCCCGTCAGCATAAAGGATCGCTGTTAAGGAACAACAGGTCTTTCAAAGCCGCCAAAGTCAAAGGAAAGTCTCCCCATGTCTCTAGGTCAGTACCCAAGACAGTGCGGACAAAGAAAAATGCCCCTGTATTAAAAATGCCCTGATATACAGGAGATAAACAGTTTACCTTTTTATTTTTGCTGAGACACAAAATCTGTAACTGAGGGTGGAAATCGGTGAGGAGCTATTTTGAAAGAATTGGGGCATTTTAATCTCCTTCTATATTTTCCATTTTCTCATTTCTGGCTTTAAGAACAGAAAAAGAAACCTTTCCTTCCTCTTCTCTTTTATCACATTTCCCCCCACCCCCAAAAATGTAGCAGCAAAAGTACCACAAAACACACCCAAGAAAACAGTAATCCAAGCACTCAGGAGAGGGCATCAGAAGAGCTGAAGAAGAAAGAGGAATGCTTTGCCTCCAGCCTGTGCCCATTTTCCACTGCAAAACCTCTCCATGAGTTCTAGTGGGAGTCCTCCAGCCAACGCAACCGTGCATCAAACCATTTCTCCTGTCCCTCTTAGACCTCCCCTGCAAGCTGAGCATGTTGAAAGCCTTCCTTTCAGATCCACATGAATGATGGTGGCTCCAAAAGGACCTTGAGATGATGCTAGGGTGCCCGTGGCTGCCATGCAGGAACCAGGCATTGCTTTCACCTCCCCTCAGACCTCACTCATAGCTGCTCCCATCAGATACTTGGAGGCTCATCAAGAGCCCCCGGGGTTTTGTGCTTGGCATGGTCTTTATGCACCGAGGAGAAACACACCCTCCTTCCGCTCCATTGCTACAGCCAAGCTGCAGACAGGACATTGCCCACCAGCCTTGCAGAATTGCAGGGCTTTTGGCCATTTGCTTCTACACCCTCGCGAGGCCAGAGGATCTGGGCTGAAGCATCTGGAAAGCAATTCATCAGGATCAGCTCCCCCCCACTGGGGATCTGACCCACTGCAGCTGTTGCTTTTGTTAAAAGAAGCCAATTCCAGGCTTTACAAGAAGTCAGCGGTTAATCTAGGAGCCAGAGCCCACTTTGATGGCCAACGCTTAGCAGGCAGCAAGCTTTCAGCTTCTACACACCGTCCCTCCCCAAGGTATTGCTCTGGCCAACGTGTTCAAGAACACCAAGTGTGCAGAGAACTGATAAAACGTGGTGCATCAGAGCTCCTGGTGGGCTGGGGTGCCAGTACATGGCACAAGCAAACGCCTCTACCACATACTGTGACAGTGACAATTTGTAAGGGAAAGCAACAGTGACAAAGGCAAGAAGAAGAAAGGCATGGGAAGGGCCTTTTCTCTCTCACCTGGGGTTAAAGACCTCCTTGAGAAAGGTCAGGAACTAGTCAGAGAAACAGAAACATCGCCAAGGAGAGATGCAATGCCTGACTTCCAGGTCAAAGAGCAGTGACAACTGCTTTGGTTTGTCTTTTTTGCCATCCTTAGGGAACATTTCAATTCAGTATTTCTTGATAATTGTGAAATTGGCAGTTCTTGCCCCATTTAGTACTTTCTTTTCCTTGCTTTGCTCTGGGTCAGCTTACAGACCTGTCCTGCATGAAGTTCTGAGATTGCAAAGTTGGCTTCTGGTTTTGATGAGTAAAGAAATCAACACTTCAAAGTTTTTAGTGTTAGAAGGACTCCAGATCCCACCTTGCTCCCAACCATGCACCCCTTGCCTTGGGGGTGCAGGGGAACACTGACTCTCCCTAACCCCTTGCAAGCCAAGTGCAATGCAACGCTTGTCTCCATCTAGAAGTCAGACCACAACAGACTGCCAGCAACACCAATTTGGTTCTAGTTCAGCCACTTCCCACTTAAATCCACTGTAACAGTCAGCAAATACCCCTGATTTCTGACACTGAAGTGATCTTCTGAACATCCAGCAAGATCTGATCTTGCAGGCAGAGGAGCTTACTCATGCACTGCGGACACTGGGATCATAGAATCCCTTGGTTGGAAAGGACCTTCAAGATCATCAAGTCTAACCGTGCCTGACCACTATAAACAATGTCTCTAAGCACCTCATCTACCCACCTTTTAAATCCCCCCAGGGATGGTGTTAAATCACCTCCACCACTTCTCTGAGCAGCCTGTTCCAGGGCCTGACAACCCTTTCGGTGAAGAAATGTTTCAGGGATGGGAGAACAGCTGGTTGGGGCCGGGGAAAAGAGATGTCCTGTACCGGGAGCCGCAGAAATGTTAGCCTCTGTAAATGCGCAGCTTCCCAGTTAAATTGCATTAAAGCTCTGTGTGGCTACGCTTAAGAAGGATTAACATAGCTGTGATTCAAAGCGAGCTAAACTGGATCAAATTGGCACCGGTAATTCTGCGTGAGACCAGGCGGGCACAGGCAGAAATCACAAACTAGAGCATAGACTGAAAGCATGTCAGGATGACAGAGATGTCCCAGGCACATGCCGCTCCCTGATGGCAAATGGAAAGGAGGGAGAAGTTTTTGGTGGCAGTGGCAAATCATCTCATCCCCACCGCAGCGTGAGAGCTGCCCTGGGACAATTACCCTGAGCTGAGCGCATCATCCATCCAGGGGCTCTTCCCTGCAAAGACTTCATTTGGTTTAATTACTCTAATTTGGAAGTCAATTCAGATTGTCTTTCCCAAAGATGCCTGCCTAGGGCAGCCTTCCAGAAACTTAAAAACAACGGAAACTGTTTTCAGTTGCATATCATCTCCCTCAGGCTTGACAAAAATAGGGTAAATGAGTCAACAAAACGCTAAAGCTTTCCTAACTTGCTCTTTACGCAGGCTTTCAGCAGTCAATTTCCAAGCCCTCAAGGTTGGAAAAAATCCTACCCAAGGAAGAAAGAGCCAGTACAGGAGGAGCTGGCCCGCTGGTCAGGAGCGCGACAGGTGTCCCTGCACATCCCCAGCCCGCAGGTCCCCACAGCTCCTCACCACGCAGCGATGCAGCTGGTGAAGATGCAAGGTGGAGCGACGCCTCTGGCCTCCGCCGTCCCCAGGAGGAGGAATGAGATTGAGATTTATCTGCGCACCGAAGCCGAGCTAGTAAAGAGCTACAAGGCCTACACCTGCGTGATGGCTGGGCTCCGGCGAGGAGATGCCCAGGTGACCTTGCTATTTAACATGCTGCGACTGGCAGACTGTCAGAGTGGGGTTTAATACAGGCTCCCACAGAGCGCTGCAAAGCAGCATCTCTCTCCTGCCGTCTGCATCAGCCGCTTCCCTCACAGATACGCAGGCAAAGGTGTAACCAGCAGGAGCGGCACGGGAGAAACGCTCAGCCTTGGTCCGGCCAACGGGCCACTCCAGCATCAGCCAAAGAATGGGGAGGGCGTTCAACCCTCTGCGTAAGGAACAAGCAGCAATTGCATGGTGCCACGCTGATTTTTCCAAGCCTCGCTCCAGCCTACGCACAGAGCCACACGGCAGAAAACAGAAATGTTGGATGCTGCCAGTCCCAAGGACTCTTCAATAGCCAGGACCAGCAATGCAGCCCAACAGAGAGTCCAGCACATTTCATCCATGGCAGCCACGTGGACAGCTTGGGATACCAATGCAAGAGCTGACTGTGGCCACACCAGTTTATTTTGGGAGATCTGGAGAGATTTTTAGGAGATTTGGCTTTGCTTCATTGTGGGCAGCGCGCACACCTGGCTGATGCAGGAGCAAGGTTTGTGAAGGAACAGCAGGCTGGCAAGGAAGGCTTTCTGAAATATTTTCTAGCACTCACTGATAAAAAAAGGCTGGTGTTTCAGTGAAATGTCACTACATCTGGAAGGAAATCTCCAGAGCAAAACAGACTGTATTCTCTCCTCTGCCTCCCCTCCCAAATTCCCTCAGAGTAGGAGCAGTGACTGCCGCGATCTCTGGCTCTCCCAGGTATAAAATCATCAGGTTCCAGGCACTTCTTAGCCAGACTCTGAAAATAAGTTCTCTATGGCCTCATATGTGACCTAGAAACAAACAGCAGAGCAGGTTTGAATCCCAGCTTTCAAATCCCGGCTTTCCTCCTGCCACCAGCCCTTGTCACCAAGCTGATAACCAGAACCCTTTGGGCTTGATACGGTGCTGTTTTCCAGTGCCCTGGACTGATACTCTGTCCTGCAGGAAACAGATGGCCAGCGCGGATCTGGGCATCACCTCGGTTTGTTTAAAGCACTCCTGGCTGCCGTGTCCAAGTCCTCTCCTGGCATGAATGGACGTGTCACGGCAGTTCCCCTGCACAGCGGGACCTTTGCAGCTGCTTTCTGTGGCCCCTCTTTCCTGTTTAGGTGAGGGAAGAAGAAAGACGGAGCTGTGGTTTGCATTTGTTGACCTCTCTGTGCAACAAGCACATCTGGTCCCTGACCAAGCTGGTGCTGCTGGTGCAACAGCAGGGCTGGAGCCTGGCTACTCAGCATCGCTGGGAAGCCCATTGTGGGGAGCTGGAAACGTGCCTCAGGGCGCTGCCTTGCTGTCTGCAAAACCTTCTCCCACGCTCCCCGGGAAACAGCATGCCCGAGGCGTGATTTCTCACGTTGCCAGCCTCCGCCTGGGGAGGGAAAAGGCACATACGGCAGCCGGCGTTCAAGGAGGGGTGCCTCGCTGATGGGAAGCTCCTTGCTGGGTGAGCGGTCCTGTCTCAGCCCCTGCCAGGACCTGCTGCTCCTGGCAGCAAGATGGCTCGGCACGGTGGCAAGGTGCCCATCTTGGAGAGGAGAAACCATCCGGCATGGCTCCTCCTCAAACAAGCCAGGCAAATCTCTAGCCAAGATTAACATCGAAGTCTGGAGCCTGCTGACAAAATGGGCCGTGGCAAACCAGGGCACGTCTGTAACGCTGACAGCCACTGGCCGGCCGCAGAAACGGGCACCCACCCATTTCCCCGGTGCCACGGGGCTGGTGGGTGGCCCAGGCACCAGATAAACCCAGCACCGAGTCCTTTTTTTTGGGGAAGGGCTGGGGGCCTCCTCCTGCGAGGCAGTAACTCACGTGAGTTTTTTGTCCTCGCTCCGTTTGCTGGTTAATTGCTTCTGGCGACTAGCAGTAAGAGCAGGAGGCATCAGTGCGAGGCCGCGTGGCTGGGAGAGCCCCAGCGCAGGCACAGACATCTTGCAAAACCAGCACCCAGCAGTGGTGTTACTCTTCCTCATCGCTCCCAGCCCTTCCCAGAGCCTTCCTCAGCACACTTTCCAAGGGGGTCATGAAGGCGGCTGGGTTGGGGTTATGGGGACAGCAGCCTGTCCCCTTGTTAGAGGCAGGGCCAAACAGCAAGAAAAGCAACAAACGGAAAACAAGCCCCAGCTATTCTAACACAAAGGCAAGCTATAGCGTGAAGATCTGTCCTCAAACCTTTCAGACCGCTCCTCTTTTCCAAGGCAGATGTCGGTTTATATTCTGCTCCCTCCACCTCCCTGCTCCTACCCTAGTGCAGAGAGAGCTCCTGAAATAGCTACTTCCAGCCACTTTATTTTGGCTGCAAATCATTGGTATTCTGCAAGAAGAGCTCTCACTTCGAGAGCCATCCTGCCAGACCTGTTCCAGCTGATTTCCTCACACAGCTGAAGCCCTTCCTATAAAAAAACCTTTGGCTGCTAACTGAGCGATCAGCCAGGGTTCACCTCCTTTCTGCTTTATCATTCTAAACCCGTCCCCTCCTCATTTTGTTTCCTTTTATTTCCCTTCCTTCCCATCTGCATCACTGCAGAGGGCTGTTAAGAAGATTTACGGCTAAATATTGTCTGGCACATATGTAATGTAATATGCACTTGCTGGTCCGGTTTGAAAAGCAAACAGCCTCTCTCATCACTCTGCTTTTGGCTCAGCTACCTTAATTGCCCATGACGTACCACAGGCAGGGTAAATATTTGGTCCTGGCTCTGAAGCCTGAAGGCTGCCTGCCCGCTCTCTGCGTGTGGATCGGTGTCACGGCAGCATTAGGGGATGCCCTTTCCCACGCCAGTGGTAGCAGGTTCATTCATGAATTTGGGTTGGTGCTGAGGACCAACAGAGCAGGGGAGGGGGGAGAAAGGGGAGCAACGTGGGTCTGCAGGAGGTGGGAATCACAGAATCAGAGTAATTTAGCTTGAAAGGACCTCCAGAGGCCACTGGTCCAAACTCCTGCCCAAGGCAGGTCCAGTTGCTCGTGGCTGCGTCCAGCTGTGGTTTGACTATCCCCAAGAATTAACTCAATTTATGGAAAGATGCTTCTTTTCAGGCAGGAGTTTCTCTGTTTTACTTAAGTCTACAAAAGCAGGAGGGATTGAGAGCTTGTCCAGGAGAGAAGGCAGTATATTAAAGAAGTAAGACACGCTACGCCTCCAGCCAAGAAGGCAGAAGATGGGGAAAAAACTACTTCTCCAAGAGTAATTATGCAGCTCAATGACTGAATGAGGGAGACAGCTGAGGTTAAATTCATGCCATGGACCCCGTGGCAGCAGCGCTACCAAGGAGACCTTTTATGGGCTTTCACACGGAACAACCAGCAAGGGAAACCGGAGTTTCGTCTACTCCAACGCCCCAGCCAGAATGGCCATGTTCAGTCAGCAGCAGGGGAAAATGCCACAGTGCAAAGGACATGAGAAATTTTGTGCCTGCCTCATGAAGAAAGAGCCAGTTGCTCATGCTGGAAGGTGCCTGCAGCCCTTCCCTCCAGCTGGGTCGTGTGTGCTGTGCAGTAGCAACGGGACTTCCCACCGCAGCCCACAAGAAGCAGCCACTGGGAAGCGGGAACATAACTGCAAATAACAGCAGGAACATTTCGAAGAGCGATATTCCTCTGATCAGTCCTCACCAGGACCGCGCTTTGCAAGCACAGGGGGTGTTCTCGTGATCCGATCACCTACCCTTCTCCTCCCGGCGAAAGGAGTAAGCTTTAATTACCGCTGTGTTCAAGGCTAATAAGCAGGGGAGCACAGAGGCACCACCGTGTAGGAGAGCCCGTGCTTTTCCGCACGTGGGCCACGCCAAAGGGATCATGCTTCACCGAGCTGTGGGCAACCCAGCTCCCCAAAGCGTGGTGTTAACTCACAGTGCGAGGAGCATGGAGAAAAGAGAAGAGCCTTCCCTTCATCGCCAGGTCTCCCTGGCAACTTCTCTGTCAAGCAACAGAAGCAAAACCAGTGCCAAAGTGTAAGCTGAGAAACCACCCAAATCTCTACTCACTAACCACAGCCTAGCAAGAGGGCTGCCCTGGGACAGGAAATTTATGTCATCTATCAACAAGAACTACATGCAGCAAAAGCAAATTTAAGGGAACTCCATTTTGCATCTCGTGGCTTCCTCTTTCGCTGGCTGCTGTGATCTACTTTTTTAAGGTTGGCTGTGCTTCCCAGAGAGTGAAGTCTTGTTCCCAGCTCCACTGGCCACTCAGATCCCTGTGTGCTCTTCTCCTCCCTTCCTATCAGTTGCCGACCTTGTGATATTTATAGAGCATCTTGCACAGCAAGGTCTTGGTCCTCTTCAGGCCCTTGGGCGAGAACACACTGTGAATTTTCTGCTCTGTACCAACTGACCCTTCGCATGGTGCTCGGGCCCTGAGCAGACTTGCACAGAGCTAAGAGCTGCAAGCAGAGGATTAGCCTACCCAAAAGCCTTCTGAACGGCCCACAGACGAGGACCAGAGGAAGAAGGACGCCACGTACGATCAACAGCGCTCCAGACAGCCCATCTGCAATGCAGTGCAATCAAGGAGTGACTCTGTGGCAGCCTGAACTCTTTTGATGAGCTGGTGCTGCGCGGGCAGTTTTCCCTTTAATGGAGGGCACTCCCTTGGAACAAGCGTTTGGCACCAGATGAGTGAGGAATGAGATGGCTCTAATCCCGTAATTTAATTAGAGCTGCGTAGAGCTGCCTAATGAAAAGACCATTTCCTGAGCAGGCTGCAGCGCTGGGTGTCTGGCTGCTCTCCCTGGGCTGGCAGCCTGGACCCTCTCGCTCCTGCTCTGCCGTGGAAAGGCAGTGTAGTTCTTTTCCACCCCTGCTCTGTCTTATTTCTCCTTCTCATAGGTTTTAGCCAAGGGAACGCGGGCTGGGACTCCCCCTGGCTGTGCACCACCATATTTGTGAACAAAAGTCTACCCGGTGCTGTCTAGTGGGGAGGGGAAGGGCAGGAGTTCTGGTTTTTATCCTGCAGAGAGTCAGGAGGTAGCAGTGAAAATCTAAGGTCTAGGTCTCCTTCCATGTGGGGGAAGTTCCAGGTCTCCTTCTATTTTGCAACTGAGCAAAGACGTTGACCAAGAAAAGACAAGGATTTGCTGAAGGAGCGTGCTGTGGGTCATCAGGTCCCATCCTGCACTGACAAAGGGGTCCTGGCACCCTCCTCTCACACCATCCCACGAGCCGGGGTCTCACTCCAGGTTTTCAGGATCTCCCCAGCTGCATGGGGAGCACTGAACAGCACCCCCCACACACACCCCCTGATTATGAAATGGAGTAGCCCCCATACACACTCCCATAGGCACTGCTGGGATGGTGTGGGGTGGGCACCATCCATCCCTCTCCAAACTGGCCTCGGTGCTCAGCTTCCTCTTTGGGGCTCATGCCCGTCTCTGATGAAGCAGAAGGAGCTGGGGATGAGGGATCAGCGGCCTGAGGGACCAGCCTGTATGGGCAGGGATGCCCGACCCCATCCCTCCAAGGAGGAGAGCAGCCTGGCCTGATGCCTCATCTCCCCCTTGGAGAGCGGCTCAGCATGAGGTTTTGGTCTGAGCTTTTCTGGCTTGACCCTGACCCAGACTTGCCTGGGCTATGTCTCCCAGCAGCCACAAAGCTCCCCTGGTGCAAACAAATTCCTGCGCAGCAACAAAAGCCTGGGCTAGCCAAGAGCAACTCACCTAATTAACAATAATTGGCTCCCTGCCATGTATCTCCCAGGCCCAAGCTTGCACCCGCCCCAGTAATTGCTGCCCCATTATGTTTTCCGGATGCTCCAAGGTGAAAGGGAGCTTTGTACCGGAGCCCCGGGGCGAGCCTGTGGTGCAGCAAGCTGGCAAGCGGTTGCTCCCGCACAAAGTCCTGACACTGGGAGAAAGGCCGGGCTGGGGCGTCCCCTTCTCCTCCTCAAAGCCTCAGCAAGAACTCCCAACCCCAAGGGAGAAGGGGGAGAAAGCAGTTCTGGCACCTCACTGAGGGTCCCAGCCGTCATCCCTGGCCATACATTGCTGGGTGCTTATACAGGGCACCCCATAGAAATGCCCCCCCAGAGATGTCAGCAGCCCAGTCCCGTAGAAATTCCCAGCAATACCACCAAAACGGGGGAAGGGACTGCTGGCTGCAAAGAACCATCCTGCTACGCTGGTAAGGAAAGAGCCTCCCAGAACATCGGTGATACAGCACTGCCCAGAACTGCGGCTCTGTGGTCCCGCTGCAGGAGGTCCCCCGCTTGCCCCAGCTCCGAAGAAGGTCTTGCAGGAAGCTTCCTACAGCAGCTTCAGCTGAAGGAAATCCCTGCGCTGGCGAGCTTCCCACCCCTTCTTGTAAGCTGAAGGCTGCTGGAATGCTGCATGGGGTCCAAAGACCTCGGATTTTGTTGCTGGTCCCTCAACATTTTTCTGAGCCTATGGCACACTGAGAGCGGCTGAGGCCCAGCCTGGAGGGAGCATTTCCTTGTGCCTCTGTGGGGTACCAACCCCCAACGCTGCCTGTCTGTGGTTAAACAGGGATTTCCCTGCTACTGAGCCCACCATTTCGATCACAAACAGACCTGCAGCTGGAGGAGGGATCGGAGCAGCTCCAGCGTTCCATGTCTTCAGAGGAGGCCAACAACAGGCAGGAAGAGAAGCTGAAGGCCGGAGGGAGTTGGAAAAACTCAGCTTTAAGAACTGCTCCTGGTTTGCAAACAGGGAAAAGAAGAAAGGTTCATGAAGCTGGGGCCAGTACCACTCTCCTGGCTGCAAGGCACCGCGCTCATTTGGCTCAGGCACGGGGATGCTCTTTGGCTGCATGTGAACCATCCTGCCTCCCACAACCCAGCCCTGCCCCAACCCATCCCCACCATCCCTGCCGGGAGAAAACCAGCACCAGGCACAGCCATCCTCTGCTGCTCCAGGACAAAGCCTGGAGAAGAGTTAGTCATTGCTGGGTCTTCCTCAAAGACTGGTACCCTTTAGAGTGCACTTGCTACTACATTCCCCAAAGGACAGCCCTCCTCCTCCTCTTTCAAAACACTTAGGCAAAGGCTGAAGCACCGTGTTTCATAACCCAGGGAGCAGAAAATTGCCCTGATTTAGCTGAGGCTCTCAACCACGATGAATTCAGTGCCCTGATCTCAGAAGCTAAGCAAGGCTGGCCTGCCCTGCCTTTCCATCTGTCTAAAACCACATCAGTATGTTTATGCTCCCACCGCTGATACCCAAGGGATTCTTGGGTAAGAATCACAGAATCATAGAATTAATCATAGAATCATAGAAACATTAAGGTTGGAAGGAACCTTTAAGATCATCAAGTCCAACCATCAACACACCACCCCCACCATGCCTACCAGACCACATCCCAAAGTGCCATGTTTACATGTTTTTTGAACTCTTCCAGGGATGGTGACTCCCCCACTTCCCTGGGCAGCCTGTTCCAGTGCTTGACCACTCTTTCAGTAATTTTTCCTAACATCTAATCTAAACCTCCCCCCACTTAGAGAAGACACTATCGATGGCCGGTTGCTGAGCCAAACGCAGACCTCACTGAGTTGGGCTGCAAAGCACCAGGCAGCATTCTTCCCACCAGTTTGTTTTTTCAGAGAACTTGCATGTGCAGCTATACCCGGCAGAAGCAGATCAGCAGGCAGTTCCCTGCCCCAAAATCCCCGCGTTTGCCCTGCAAGCAACTTTGGTTCCCATGAACCTCCTTGCTTCTTCCAACATCATGCGTGCTGCAGCATTTCTGGCTTTCCTAGCAGACCCACT
Organism: Podiceps cristatus; assembly: GCA_000699545.1. Lineage (NCBI taxonomy): Eukaryota > Metazoa > Chordata > Aves > Podicipediformes > Podicipedidae > Podiceps > Podiceps cristatus. The sequence goes on along the minus strand of KL258818.1, from coordinate 32,363 downwards.
CCACTAAAACCCAGCTGCGAACCCCTCCACCACCGCTGCAGATCGCAGGTGCGGCCACACAACCGGCTGCCTTCAGCTGTAGCCCCCGCTACTCGCAGTTCCAACATGACACCTACTTGGTTGTTCCTTCCTTTGAGGGGAAAAGAAAGCACTCTGCATACCCTAGCTAGGCTTGAGTTTGTCCACCTTCGTGATGAACCATTGCTGTAATAGCTCTCCGCATCCTCTTCCTGGCATGAAGCAAGCAGCAGAAGTGAGGGGGGCAGGATTTCCAGCTACTGCCTGTCCAAATGCCAGGGCAGGAAGTTCCCTGCCCCAAAATCCCCGCGTTTGCCCTGCAAGCAACTTTGGTTCCCATGAACCTCCTTGCTTCTTCCAACATCATGCGTGCTGCAGCATTTCTGGCTTTCCTAGCAGACCCACTCCACTAAAACCCAGCTGCGAACCCCTCCACCACCGCTGCAGATCGCAGGTGCGGCCACACAACCGGCTGCCTTCAGCTGTAGCCCCCGCTACTCGCAGTTCCAACATGACACAGACTTTGTTGTTCCTTCCTTTGAAGGGAAAAGAAAGCACTCTGCATACCCTAGCTAGGCTTGAGTTTGTCCACCTTCGTGATGAACCATTGCTGTAATAGCTCTCCGCATCCTCTTCCTGGCATGAAGCAAGCAGCAGAAGTGAGGGGGGCAGGATTTCCAGCTACTGCCTGTCCAAATGCCAGGCATTCGGGTCCCTCCTTCACACACACTCCGTGTGCCACCTGGGCTGAGAAGCTCTGGGCTCACAGGCTACTGGTGCTGGACTTGTCACTCTTCTGGAGACATCCTGACCCTGCATGTTCCTCCATGTATGTTCTGCTCTCCAGAGACATAATATGCTGCGAGGTGAGAAGGGAGTTCAGAAGAGGGTACGGCACCTGTTGGGGACACAAGAAACTGAGATTTATTACCCTGCTCTGCTTCAGGTTTTGTGTGAATCATGAGTGACTCAGTTGCTTTCAAATGAAAGGGAGTTGGGTCTCTTAACAGCATGAAAGGCTGAGGTGACTTTAGCACTTAGTAGACCTTGATGTTCACTTCTGAGTATTGTCCTGATGGTAACGGAGACGTCGCACTGCCAGGGTGGGTGGTGAGGTTCGCTCCCAAAGGCCAGCAATCACTCCAGTAGCCTGCAGCAGGTGTGAGACAGACCTGAGCTCCGTCTCATTTCAGCGTCCGTGCCTGGGGAGGGCAACTCTGGAGAGCAAGCCATGCCTTTTGAGCCTCCAGCACCCAATTACAAGGGAAGCTGAGGAGAAAGAGGAAAAAAATAAAAAAGCCACCAGTAAAACAAAAGACATTTCTAAGCAATGACTGGTTTACCACAACTGCACTTCCATCAAGTCTCCAAAAATTTTGGAGTATCCCACTCCTATGTCACCCTATGTAGTTTCTGGAACTAAACAACTGCTCTGGGGAGTGATACAGCACTATCTTCCTCCAGCAGGAAACCAAAACACTGGGTTTCTTCTTTCCTATTCTGCAGGAGGGGCAGTCTAGAGGTTTCTGGCAGCGACAAGGAGGTAGATTCACACCGACTCATGCACACATCTGGAAAGCCCTCCCAGTCCAAGGGCGAAACCAGGATGACTGCCAGATAGGGAACTCACCCGCCTGTGAGATGCAGCCGGGAATGGAGAAGATAAAATGAGAGATCAAAGGAGGTTAAGGAGGGAGAGGGGAGAAGTTGCAGCTACGGATGGACTAGCAAAACATAAATGCCGCAGGAGAAAAATGAAGGCAGCGAAGGGAGCATGTTAGAACCAAGTAAATCAGGTAGTGACACAGTATTAGCCCAGCTTTCCCAGTGAAACGGTGTTTACATCAGGAGGATTTTCTTCTGGCATAAATTGGAGACAGGACAAAGCATTCATCCAGGTCCTGTGCCTACAGTCATCACTCCTCACCAGTGTTCCCAGCACACGGGGATGAGATGGGCCGCTGGGATGGTGGGGGAGCAATGGGGGTCCAGCTCTGCGACCTGCCCCAGCTTTCCAGAAGGAAGCTTTATACCCCTCCCTTGGAGGGGACAAGGGCAGCCAGCCAGCCCACCTCATCAGGTGTCAAGCAGAAAAAATGGCAATCCTGGTTGTAGAAGAAACATCCAAAGGCTTCCAAGCTTGTCTGAAAGATTTTGGTGGGGGTAGATGTGAGGATATAACTACATTTTAGTCATCAGTAGCATGGCCAAACAGATATATCCATCTTCCTCCTCCAGCGTGTCTGACCTCAGTGGCCATGTCTGCTCACTCAGGATGACTAAAGCAGACAGCTTGACAGTTTGATCCACTTTTTTTCCAGCCCAGGATTGTACCCACACCATGCGCCTTCTCCAAGGAAAGGGTCTGGGGGTTGGTTTTTGCCAGTACATCTTACCCCAAATCAAGGGCAGCCACCACAGCGACACCCGTGTAAAAATTCACCATTTTATACCACTACAACCATCTGATATGGACAAATCTAAGTTTTTATCTAGATCGTATCCCTCTTACCCTGGTGAGTTACACTGCATTGCTTCACAACGTACTGGGAAGATGAAACATTACATCAACATCTCATCTAATGTGGTAGAGAGGGACAGAGACAGCCCTAAATTAAGGCACCCAGCAGCAGTTCTCTCAGCAGCGGGCACAAGGAAATAGGCACCTTGATTTTCAGCGTTTCCCTCGTGCTAAAATGCCCCCCTTGAGTAGCTGAAAACACTCTTGAACTGACGATGCTGACACTGGGAAAGAGACCAGGTGACGCATCAGATCTGTAGGGAGGATTTGGAGAATTTAGCTCCTCTCTCACCGAATCTGTGCTTCACAAAAAGTCCTGGGCAAGTTACTTTAAGTCAGAAACAAACAAGCTTTGGCATAAAGGGATGGTGGTAAAGGAAACCCTGTATAATTTGTCCGTTGACAAAGAAAATAGCTCGCAAAAGCTTAGCATGGTTGATGGAGCCTCTGACCATAGACAGGAAGCATTAAGGGAAACAGCTATCACTATACACCCAGCTCGGCTGCCAGCTGGGGCTGTCGTCTTTACCACAGCCCGAACCCCTCCGGCTGCGTGGCAGACCTTCAAAGCGAGATGGTGGTGGCTCCAGTTCATACTGTGTGTAAATACGACACTTGGGAATAGAAGGGAAGATTGGGCTCAGTGGCGATTAGGCTGAGCTGCTCTTCAGCTGCCAGGGCCTGGGATAAAACCACAGAGTTGCTTCCCATGTACTACTGGAGGGTCAGAAATCGGGAAAGGCTTTTGAGCCCCAAGTTTTGGGAGCTCCCACCTCCACAAGCCATGTCTTACTTATGGCAAGCCATGGATGTAACCACCATTTACCGCTGAGGGCTGGACTGGTCCCTCTGGGGAACCGGGGAGCAGCCAAGAGGACAACACTGCACTAAATAAATCCCCTTGCACGCAGAGGGAGAAAAAGAGTCTGGGTATACCTGGTCTAGGCAGTGTGCACTGAGTGCGTGCAGGTCAGGACCAGCCCGTTAATAGCCAGCAAGCTCCTGCTTGGTAGCCTCTTTCAAAAAAGGAAGTCAGGAGGAGCTTACGTCAGGCTCGGCTAGGCGCTGGGCTAGAGTGACTGAAGGAAGAAGCTCCTGGCTTGTGACAGGAGGTGAAGTGACTCAGTTGCGGTGGGTGGGGGTAACAAGGGAGAAGGGGATGTGGTTAGGGAACAGGGCATGAGTCACCAAGAAAGCACATATGTTGATAACAGCTGGATAAACTCAAGGCAGAAACATAAGGTCTGCTCAGGATAAAATCCAAGCCATGCTGGAAGCCAAAACCTGGAGACAGCAATCCCAAGGGCTAGTGCAACAGAGAGCTTTAGGTGTCTGGCACAGGCTTTTCCTGATTTGCAGCTCAGCTGAGGTTGCAGGATGAACATCTTACAACAGACAAGGTGTGACCATGGCATTGGCCATGTTCTTGTATCTCAGGTTTCATGTTTTCAGCAGCCACCGGAGGCTGGAGTGAGCCTTGTCTCAGCCATTGCTCAGCCAAGTCCTCTCCATTATTGTCCTGCGACCTCACGTCACCATGAAGGGATAGACACTGCTCTCCCATCCCACAAGGCACAAGCCCTGCATGATCCTCTTCGGAGGCTCCGTTTCCCACAGGCATGCTCTTGGGTGAGAGGCACGAGCATGACTAAGCCATGGGACAGCACAAGTCGACTTTATGGCCTCAAGTTGTGCCAGGGGAGGTTTAGGTTGGGTATCAGGAAACATTTCTTCCCCAAAAGAGCTGTCAGGCCCTGGCACAGGCTGCCCAGGGAGGCAGTTGAGTCACCGACCATGGGGGGATTTAAAAGACGGGCAGATGAGGTGCCTAGGGTGTCTAGTAGTGGTCAGGCCCGGTTGGACGCGACGATCTTAAAGGTCCTTCCCAACCAAGGGATTCTATGATTCTATGACTCGAAATCTGCTACTGTCTTCACTCCCTTTTGAGCCCTCAAAAGCTCAGCTATGGTTGAAGCAGCTTCAAACAGTCTGAGATCCCACTGAAGAATGTGATGAGGAGGGAAGATTCATTAGAGCCCATTGGTCAGTGCCAAAAGCCCCGGGAGAGAGGTGGCATGGAGACCAGAGGAAATACCCAGATGATTCACCCTCCGCCAACCCCCACTAAGCTCACCAAATATTCCACTTCATAGCCCAGTGTGGATGTGTTATCATTATCTGGAAAGGCTCAAGCGAGCCACCTTCACCTGGTGCGAACAACACACGGGGGGCGAGCAACGGGCCCTCCCACAGCACCGCATAGCTCCTTGGGTGCATCAGGGCACAGACCTGCGGTGACTCTCTTGCTCTGTCCATACTCCACTTGTGGCTTTGCCCACCCCACTCCAAGTGCCTGCCACAACCGTTTGACTTGGGACAGTGTCCCCAGGGAGCACCTCCTGCCAGAGGATTTTTGCACTGCGGGAAGCCAGAAACAAGATTCAGGTCTCAAAAATGCCTCCAGCATTGATCCCGCAACTCCTGAGGAACCTCAGGTAGGGATACGGTCCAGCACATTCACCAAGGAGACCAAGAAACCAAGACTGCAAGCGTAATTACCAAATCCCTGGGACATGGAGGGCATCGCTTATCCCTCTGTGCTTGCTTTGTTGTGCCCACAAGCCTGGGGAGGCCACAGAGGAGCACGCACTGGGGGCAGGGCTCTTGTTGGCTCCTTTGCAATGCTTTAGTCACCATCATGCAGTGTACGTATGGCGCTCAGTGTGGGATTGTGCCTCCCCCTCCTAATCCTTGCTTTCCCACGGATGCTGTCTAGCTCCCAGCTGCCCTTGCCCATCTAAAATCTCCCTGAAACACTAACCCCCCCTCTCCGGGAGCACGGGCAGCTTCAGCCTGCCCATTCGGTTGGATCTGCCTTCCCAGCAAATATTTAGAGGCCTTGGCCAGTCCAAAACCCAAGAGGACTGCTGCCGATGAACATGAGAGGTGCCAGTCACACGCCTGCTTCTTGGCATCCATCACCGCTGTGGCACTTCCCTTCGGCAGGGAAATGGGAGAGAAGCAGTGTCACCGTGGCGCAGGGGAAGGGCAGAGCCAGCCAGCGTCACGGCAGGGGAAGAGGCGCCTGCCTGGAAACCACAGCTTTATTCCTCCACGACATTGCGGCCTCATTCAGACCCTGGTGCTGCCCAGAGCTCTGCCTCGGGCCGGACCCACCAGTGTTTTGCTGAGAGAGGGCAGCAGTTTCTTGAAGGCTCGTGGCACCGCAGCAGGTGGTGCTTGCTGTTGCTGACAGTGCCAGGGAGAGGAGACCTCATCTGAAAGGGTGAGGCAGGTGGTGGGCAGGGAAGTGGATGGAGAGCACCTTCAGCATCGAAACTGGGGGAGACCGGCAAAATTCCTGAGCACAGGGAAGCCATGAAATTCCCACCCAGCTTGGCCAGGGATGCACGGGGATGCTGGTCAGCTTCTCTGCAGGGGGATGTCACATTACAATAAAACCCCTTTTTATTTCTGTCAAATCAAGTCAACCAGAGCGAAGCCGCTGAAGGAATGCACCACTCATTCCAGGACCTGCATCTGGAAGAGAGCAAGGGCCCACCTGCTTATCCCAATGCTGCCTGCAAAAGCCTCTGGGGGAAGTTTGTGGGGTGTAAGAGCCTGTACCCATCATGGTTTAACCCCAAACGGTAATCAGACCCTGCAGTCGCTCACTTACCCCCCCTCCTCGGTGCAGTCGGGAGGAGAATCAGAGAGACAGAGAACTTGTGGGTTGAGGTAAAAACATTTTACCAGGACAGCAAAGAAAAAGATGAAAATATATTAATGATAATAAGAGTATATGAGGATAATAATATATATAAAACGAATGATGCACAATTTCTTACAACCCAATGCCTGACACAGCCTGTCCCGACCCCACAGCCGTCCCAGAACAGCCAGTTCCAGAGAGAGCGAGCGAGGGAACAGAGCGCCCAACGAACGAACAAACAGGCCTAAATGAACAAAAAAATGAAAATAAGGTAAGAAGAAGGGAACATGAACAGAAAATGAACCAAACAAGGAACCAGAGAGAGAAGGGGGCAACAGCCGACCCCCACTGACACCGGCCATGCCGTCTATGGCACGGAACACTCTCTCTGGCCAGTCTGGATCAACTCTTCTGGCTGTGCCCCTCCCGGGTTTTTGCACCTGCACATCAGCCAAACCTGGGAAACTGCAAAATGTCCTCGATCGTTCAGCAGCACCAACACCAGCAGCGTGCTGTCACCGTCCTTCACACACTAAACCCCAACCACAGCAGCTGCTGGAGACAAAACTAGCCCCGTCCTGGCTGGAACCAGGACAGCACCTGAGGACATGGCTGTGCAGACTAGCAGCTGTGATGTTGCCTCCCCACAATCCCGTGGTACCCAGAGATGGGAGATGGGTTTAAAAGTGAGCACGCCCAAGGAAGACCTCCGGAAACTCAGCTTTCCCCTAATGCCACCTTGGGGCGCAGGCTGACCACATCCATACAGCTGTGTCAGCCCAAGCACAGAACCCAGGCACTGCCATTGCCAGGAGGTTTCCTTCTAGTCCTATGTCTCCAGATGCTGGGACCTGAAGGAATAAACATGAGATCTCACAAAACTCATGACCTGCTGACCGTAGGAGCACTCTGTCCAGCCTGGGCAGATTGCACCACTGTTTTCCATCTTTGCCTTAGCAGAGGATCAGAGTAATCTGGAAGCAGTGCACTGTTCAGCCACGTATCTCGAAGGACAGCCATCATCCACTTGCTTCCAGCAGAAACTGCTAGTAAATCTCTTCCTTAAATCTGCAATGGAGCAGAAGATGGGTTCTGATGCACAAAGTCTCTCCTCCCCCTAACCCTCCTGGAGCCACAGAGACAAAAAGCTCCCAGCTCTGCCCCTGTTGCTGTTGCCCGCACTGGCATTGCTGCTCGTTCCACCTCGGACAGAGACAGGTTTAGGGGAGCTGTCAGCCTGGGTCACTGCACCAAGACACCTCACTTCTCCACCAAGACACCTCATTTCTCCACCTGGGGCTGTGATGCTCCCGCCATCCATTCATCAGCCACCCAGACCAACTGCCGGCTCAGTGCCTTCCTGAAACCTGACTTCACTTTGGGCAAAGGAGGCTTGCTTACTCTGACGAATAATTGTGTCAAATGCTATGCACTGGGGGTGAATTACTTTATATCAAGCCTGCGTTTGCCAATGCGGGCTGTAAATGAATATTTGAGTATGTTAAAAAAAAAAAAAAAAAGAGAGAGATTTGCATTACCACCTTTAAGCTGAATACAATATCTGGTGCCTGCATGTTGCAAAAAATAGATCCTCCCTCTGACTGCTCAGAAACAACAGGAACCACGATTCTGCTTTGTGGGCCCTCAGCAAGGGTTGGCTTAGTTTTCTCAACAAAACCCCTTCTTTACAGATTCATTAGCTAACGCCTGCCCATAGTGGTTTCACAAACACATCAAGGATGCATTTTCTGGCCAGTGTTAACCTTGGTGAGGTACGGAGCTAAGCACAAACTGCTCTGAAGATGTGCCAAAGAGTAACGCGGGTTAGGATGTCTTGTTCCAGGGCAGATCAGCCTCCCAGGAAAGCCAAGATGTGCTCGCCACATACTGCTTAGGTCCAAAAAGCTCGTTGCTTTGCTACAGAAAGTTGTCTGCACTCAGAGCTTGGCATTGGGAGTGAGCCCTATGCCAGAGCACATTCCAGGCTGGGTTCAGGAAATCCCACGGGGCAGAGGGACTGGCGAAGCTGGAAGTACACCGCTCCTGAGCAGGCAGCCTGCTGAGAGTGTGCTTCTCACCCTCTTATCCACTCCCTCACAAAGGCAGAGAGTATGGCTGCTGGGCAGCCCCAAGCCTGAACCTCCTATGGGGAGCAATTCAGCCAGCACAGCGACGGCAGGACATTACCCCACGAAGGCACTTACTTCTGCCACTGGGAAACATTCACGTTAAGTTGCGTGAGCTAATTACTCCAGTATCACGCTGCTTCACGGAAAAACTGTAGGATCGTTTCCTTGTCCAGACAGCCTTAATGATGGTCCTGCATGGCAAGCTGGGAAGGCAGCTAACAGAGATTTTACAGGTTTAGAGAGGCTGGAAACAGAGCCAGCGAAGATTGTGAGAGGAGACAGATGTGCACGCAGGCAAGTGCAGGCACGCAGACAGACAGGTCGCACTGGTAAAGTGAAGCCACCAGGATGCAACCTCCCCTTTCTTGCCAGTCCTCAGTCTGCCTTAGGCCTGCCTTCACACCGAGATAGTAGCTTTTCTGTGTGGGAACAGCTGTACGCAGGAACAGCGCTTTCCTGGCATCACTGATGTCCTCGCTAGGAGGGCAGGAAAAGGGAGACCGCTGAATCCCCAGCCCGTGCCTGCTTCGTGCCCAGCCCGCGTTCACCTGTCCTGCGGCATGCTGCCCCGATGCACTGACCTTTGCGAGAGGGCAGACGAGGGGCAGAACTGTACCCACGCTCTGTTTGCCCTTTCCACAAGCTCACTGCTTACCCTCCCCTGGTAGGGCAGGCTCTCCACCGCCTGCTCCTCCACACCACTTCGACTGGCAGTTTGCTCTTCCTGAGCTATAAGCAACGTGTTGGACAAGGTCTAATCAAAGCCTTGTACGGAGGTGGCCATACTTCCCTCTCTGCTAAATACATCTCTCAGCACCACACCAGCAACATCTGCCTGTGCCTATATAGTCATCCTGTAATTAGTTACTACCCCTCTTCCTCTGGTAATTCACACGGATGGGAGTCTAGTGAATGGGAGAAGTTTTATTAATAGATCCAAACATGCTATCCGAGTTGCAGTATCTCACATCGTTTCTTGTAATGGTCCCCAAGGTCGCTCCATCCTTCCTGTGTGACATTCAGATCCTCTTCCACATTGGCAGCGCTCTCAACTCTCTCATCTGCAGAAGCGATCCATACATCCCTCCGTGTGTGCTCAGCTCGTTAAGAAAGATGTTAATGAAGACAGGTTCCAAAATGAATCCCTGAGCGGTGCTGGCCACTTCTGAACACATCCTGTTGACTCTCTCTCATCCTGTTTCCACCCACTTGAAATTTCTGTAGCAGTGCTCAGGGTTGTTCAGTTCCTTAGAAAGGAAAAAAAAATCATGTATCAATAAAAGGTGACAAGTCATTTTGGCTTCATCTATTTAAGTTTGCAATATCACTTAGATGTTCAGCTGGGCTGTTCACGTGAGCACTCCCTCAAAACATCGTCATAACTTACCTTGACTAAAATCAGTCCTTCCATCTCAGGAGCCCTGCCAGTAGGTCAGAGGAGCTAGATACGAGGGCTTGGGTCTCAAACGGGGATGTCTGTCCATGGCTTAGACTCTGCAGGTGGGTGGAAGCACCTCTGTGTACATGGAGTCAGCGATGTTTCTACATTTGGGGAAGAAAATTCTACATTAATGAGCTCTTTGCTTTTAAAAGATGAACATGCAGCTGGGTCTATAAAGGGAAAGGAAATTAATGGGTTCCATTCCTTTGGCACAAATGCCCGCTGACGCATTCTTTGTGAAGAACATCTCTGGCAGAGCCAATGTCACCTACTCAAAATTAGAACAGGTCCAAAACTATGCTAAAAATCAAACCGAACCTGGCTCAGGCTAGTGAGATCACTGAGAAGCAATAAATGGATCAGTGTTTCCAGGAAAACTTGCCCTGTCGTGCAAGGACAGGAGAGTCATGTGTTTCAGGATAAGAAGAAGCAGGGTCTTCAATGCTTGGGAGTCAACAGCACCGCTGATTTCCACAGAACCAAAATTCCCCACCCCAAACCCTCCAAGGCTAAAAAAGTGGTGTCTAATAGAGGTGTTGTGGTTTAACCCTGAACGGTAACCGGACCCTGCAGCTGCACACTCATCCCCACTCCCTGGTGGGGTGGGGAGGAGAATTGGAGAAAGAGAGCTTGTGGGTTGAATAAAAAAAAGTTCACTGGGACAGCAAAGAAAAAGATAAAAATATATTCATTATAATAATAATGTGCAAGGATAACAGAATATGTAAAATGAACAACGCACAATTTCTCACCACCCGAGGACTGGCATAGCCCATCCCAAGCAGCAGGCAGGGAGCAGGGATATTCCCCCACAGCCGTCCCAGAACAGCCAGTTCACG